>JANHFX010028711.1:50269-85708 GCA_027560015.1 Chloroceryle amazona
TTTTCAATATGTGGTGAAGTCAGGAGGGCCGTCAGTAAAACCTCTGCCTTGGACTTCTGGAGGGCTGACTTTGGTCTACTCAGGACACCGGTGCAGAGTCCCTTGGGAAGCAGCTCTCGAAAGCAAAGTGGCCCGGGAAGGCTGGGCTTACTTTAAGGATGAGATTATGAGGGCGCAGGAGCAGGCTGTCCCTGCGTGCCAAAACATGAGCTGGAGGGGTAGAAGACCAGCCTGGCTGAGCAGGGAGCTTTTGCAGGAACCCAGAAGAAAGTAGTGACTACAGGTCACTTACTCGCTATTGCTTTACACAAATTCTGGTTTTCCAGAATTACACTGTAGTGTAAAGGTTTGCTTATGGAGTGCTGTTTCTACTCACAGGAAAAGCAAGCAGTTCCACATAGGTTACCATACTACTAAGAGGAGCAATATAGCTCCAGTGCCTACTTCACCTCACCTCTGATAAGGACAACTGTACTGGCAACTGCTCCTGCACTACTGAGCAAGGAAGGAGCTGGAGTAGGTAGGGAGCAGTTACCTGGAGAGGGAAGGAAGGGTAGCTCACATCAGTGCTTCTCCTGTCCCTACAGCAGCAATGCTTTCCCATCCCTGCCTTCATTCTCAGAGCAGAGAGTCACAACTTCACCTTCACTTCTGAGATGCCTTAAATCAGCTCAGTGTCTAAAATACCTTAAAGCAAGACAGCTCGAGGTAAGCACACTAAAACCATTGCTTTTTGTATACTATTAATGTATATGACTACACAGTCAGACAAACATAAGATAGTGCATTCAGCTGAGTGGGCATCAAAACTACCTGAAGGGACAGAACACCATGTGTGGTCACAGAATCTGCAGAGCCCTAGAGCAATATGCACAAACTCATTTAAGCTCACAGCTCCTACCTAAACGTCTACTTCCTCTACCCCAAATCTGCAGCTCATCAGAAGACTGAACACCTTTGTGAACCTTGAACTTGACCATTAGGTTCCGACAAGTCTGACTGCAGCACGAGCTAGCTTAGACTTGCACAGGCTCACAAATTGACCAAAAATGGAGAACTTAGCATAGCTAAATGTAGACTTGGATGGATGCCCTGACAAATATCAAGTCTCTGCTTGAAAACAGGCTAGAGATTCAAAAGAGCAACAGGTATGCGTATATTTCAAGATAGGCAAAATATCCTTACTCCTTAAACTCATTCTCAGAAATGGACAAAACTTAACTTGAAACTCTCCTGCAATGCAGCTTGAGGCAGATGCTTGTCTTAAACATCACCCCAAATGCTTATAATTTGGAAAGTTGAATAGAATTTACAACGAGGTCTCTAACAGAAAGCACCAGCTTACGTTATCTTCATTCACAATTAGCACGTACACACTCAACTTTTTAATTGCTTTTTCCCACATTCTTGCCATTACAGCTACTGTCAACAACAGCCTTGAAAATTCAGCCATTGTTTTATGCCAGCACTGTTTCGTTCTGCTGGGGCTTACCAGGCCTCTTAAACAGATTCGAAGACCAGCTTTGCAAGAAGGCACAGATTGTGATTCATATCAAAGAGTCTCCATATTTCTCCTCCCGTGTTTCTTCAAAATATTTGAAAAGGGTTATTTAGAAGACTGTTTCACCAATAGGAAGCTGGTAAAAATGCCAGTATGTGGGTAAATGTTGCAAGCAGCTTGAAACAAAAAGGAGTTAAATAAGGGCATGTTTCCTTCTTGTTTGACGTTCCTGACACTGCTCATTTTGAGGATCCTTGGCACCCCACTAATGTTAGCACGATTTGCACGTGCCTGGCTTCTGCATTTCAAAACTGAACCTGATTATTTTATCTGTCTCCTCTTCTAAGGGACAAACTTCAGAGAAAAGATGTAAAAACAATTTACGAAGTTATCTGTCTATGTCCTGTGCTGACTTTTATCATCCAGGACTCCTCAAAGCAAGAATTCCAGATAAGAATGACTGGAATTTTGAGTCTTTTCACCTACATCTGACAAGGCTTCTTTGACGGAAAACTCATGTTATACTAACCTAGAATTTCCACTAGTGTTTATTTTATTGTAAAAAAACTATTAAAGCTATCTTAGATTTCATTGCAAACAAGCAAAAAAAGGGTTGGCAGTCCAGCTGCTGCTTCCAAGCAGTCCTTCAGGACCTTCATATTATGATTATGATTATTATTTATAGCCATTTCCCCCAACTGTCAGTCAAACCTGCTGTGCCAGACAAAGCTGAATTGCCACACAGCTTTTGGCTGATGGGCTCTGCCAGACATTCTCAAGAACAATATCGGAATATTTTTAAAGCTGTTACAAACTGGCCTATATTCTTCCCTTTCAATAATGTCAGTATAAATATCAAAAACCATGATTCAAACTCTGGGGAAAAAAAAAAAAAAGAAAAGAGATAGCTTTCCTAGAACAGAAAAGATCTTTAAAAATGGGTCCAATCGATCAACACAACCATTAGAATGGGTCACCTGAACCTACTTGTACTCTGTGTTGTGATGGATGTCACAAACTTAAGTAGCCTAAGAGAAAACAAAAATGTTGAGAGGGATTCACATCATTGACCTTCTAAGGTAGTCTCTGTTAGAACAATATAGGATATTTCAGCAACCTCTACAGTTCTGTGAAGGTTATGAAGATTCTGTGAAAGTAGTGCAAATAAAAAAAAAAAAAAATGAATAAAACATTTCCAGTAACACAGAATTCTCTGCACTCAAACTTTCCTTAGTCAAACTTTTTAAAAATAGGTTATAAAGTCTGCTAATTATAGAGTACTGAACCTCATTCAGTCAATCACAGCACTGGATCCACTCAGAATAAACACTACCACTACTGATAAACGTACAATATTCTTCTTAATACCATTTAGCTCCTTATATGAGCAAGGACATAATTGAGGTGCTTGATGCTGATCTATGCAGAATACTCATGTTTAAAGGAGCCACTGTCAATATTTCACATTGCTGGATGAAGCGTAACGAACACTAATGAAGAGCTTTGTCATGGTCTTCTAAAGAAGTCTAATAGCCTGGGAATCCTGACACTGAACACATTAGCTCATTCAAATCTCATTTCCCAGTCCTTCACCTGCAACTACCCATCTTTGATTCTAGTCGGAAAAGTTAATCTATTTTTTTCCTCTATCAAATATATCTCTGTACTCTCAGGAGTCTGTTGCACGAATCCAGACTCTCCACATACTCTTGAATACCTATCCAGTACTGGAAAAGCAAAACAGACAGTGTGCCTAACGTACTTTTACAGTGCTACAAGGAAACAAGACATTAAAATTATATATTCTTGTTTGTTCAACACAATAACTTTACATCCAACTATCAGTGTTTTCACACTCTGTAATATAGTTACATGTGCTTCTGTGATGCACATAATCTTCTCTCTAGGAAGCTCCAGAAAATACACTTGTTGATTCACACCAAAGCAGAACATTATTAAATAAAATTAGCATTCGTAAGTGTGTGAATGTGCAACAAAGAGCAAGTAAAGAGGATCCCTAAAGAGCACCTTACTTATTTTTACCTCCGTATTTTTTGCTGAGATTATTCATAATGCACCCCAGTTCCGAGACATCTCACAACACAGCTATTAAGCTTGTGCAGGAATGCCATTTGAATTACGTCGTAAAACCTACAGAGCAGTCAGATCTTAATTCTCAGTATTTGGTGTGGCACAAAGACTTTAAAATAGCTTTTTATGATATCTGAATGAGATGAACAGAATAAGCCCAATAAATATACAAAAGGGGTTTCTCTTATTAGCTCTGTCCTACTTTTAAAGCTTTTACTGTAATAGCAACACCATTCTCTACCTCCCCTGTAGCAGATTGCACAATTTGCTTCTGTCTTTGCAGCATGGCTAATAAGTTCTGGGTTAGAGTAGCGTAGACCTCGGGCTACTAGTATGTTGGAATCAATTATGCAAAGCCCATTCATTCTGATACAATGTGCTAAACCGCTGCTGTCACCGCAGTAGAATGGCTGCTCACATTGGTTTCATGCATTTCTCCCACCCTCTTCTTTTTTATCACTGCAACGTCTTCTTCTGTTGCCAAAGTTGGCATTCTCTGTCAAATATACTGCCTCCTACCTAGGATGCAAGGTCACTTCAAGATTAAGCAAAACCAGCTTGAAATTCCAGTAGCAAAAAAAGCTGAAAACAGGAATTCTGCATGTAGCATGAGCTTTACATGCAATTGAATTAAGAACCTAATTCATTCAGTACATCAAATCATTAATTTGGTTATGAATGTCTATTCCAAGATTAAAGGAAGAAAATTCTCTAAAAGCGCAAGAACTGCACAAATTAAGAAGCCCTTCTGCAACCTTTGTTTTTTAATGGATAGACAACGGGTGTATTAACAAGATATTCTGATATAATTATTTGCTTATAAATGTGGTATGCAGTGGGATACATTATGGCTCTTAAAAGTGGAAGTAGCATCAGCTAGCTCAGATTTCTTTTTAAATTTATTTTTATAACATATTCATCCATTTCAATTGCAATCATAATTCTTGTAGGTATAGGAATTTATTATTTATCATAACAGAATTGGGAACAATGAAAACATTTAATTATTAAAACACACTCAAGAGACATTGGGACTACACATAGGAGATTTCTTAGGACACCTGAACCTATCAACTAATTCAAAGGCACTGAAATGGGTGGACTTCTCAAGGAGCATTTCAACTTGCAATGCTGGTAGGAAAGTGCACATTTCTCTGTTCGTTTAGTATGCCAAGTCAGCATAAAAAAAGGTCAGATGGGAACCAGAAAGGAGGAGTGAGCAGGACTACCCCTTTTGGCAGTAGCAAGCCAGCTCATGGGCACAGCCAACTCACGCAACCTCGCATCCTACCTTACTAAAGGATGTGAAAAACAACGGGAAAATCTACTAACGCCACCGAAGAATATGAACTTACCACGTATGAGTCAACATTACATCTTACTCGGAAAATACCAGCCCTTAAAATTGTATTCGAGTCCATCAATGAAGTAAAAAGTTAGTAGCAAAAGAATCACAAGTGGCTTGCATGTTGCTAGGGAGATAAATTCAGAAAGAAACAGGATGTGAGGTACTGCTGTGGAAGGAGGGGCAAAACATTCAACTTGCAGATCCCGAGCTTATACAAAAGACCCCAAACAAAGGACACAGAAGAACCCTTCAGGAGGGCTGCCGAAACCAAGGTATCAGTGCTTCGTTATGAAACTGAGAGTGTATTTCCAGGTACATCTGACTTCCCTCACCCCTTCTTTAGCCGCCTTCCTTCACCTCTCCATGCACAGCCCGTCATCCCTGCGCAGTGCTGACGCGATGGCTCGAGGTGTAACCGTGAGGCACATCACCGAAATGCCCCAGATTACAAAAGACAACAAAGCATTCTAATTAGATTCATAACTGTGACACAAATGCTTTCCAATAGTAAGAATGATAGAGTACTTGAATACAGAATAGGAAACTGCTTGAACAAAGTCATGCATCACATAATGAAAGGCTGTAAAGTTACAGAGCAATTTCTCTCTAAATATACAAGCACCTGAGTCTCAAAGACTACATTTCTCCATGCCTGCTGGTCAGATGAGCACACAGCCTCATTATTCTGAGCCTAATTCATCCCTTCACAGGAGTACTTGTGAACTAACAAGCAGTCACACCTTTAACTTGGACAGTATCAGTTACACACCATCATCAAAGTTTCGGAAACCAAGAAGCTGCGACAGGCTACCAAAAAGCTGTGGCCACCATAAACATCTCAAGAATGTAAACACAGTGCAGCGTAAATGTTACCGGCGTTGGCAGAATGCTCATTTTCTGCTCTGCTGCTGTGGGACTAGCTTACAAGTGCTTGTGAAACTTGTTCCTTCCCCACCTCCCAGCCTCCCCTAAATCCTTTCAATTCAATCTCAAACTGCAATGATCATTAAAAACAACGAGTACGTCTGGCGCAAGTAAACGTGCCTTGACTATCAACGATTCATTAAGTACCTGGCATTGGATCCAGAATATGGGATTCTGACATGGAAAGAAAAGCTTTAGAGCTCATTCAAAAGTACAAGCTTTACATGTAAGAGGTAAAAGGTGCATCTTTGTCTAACAAGTAAAAGAAGACTAAGTCTTTTGTGGTGATGTTGATTGTTTCATCCACTATAGAAGCTAATTCTCCTATTTAGATACCACCTTTTCCAAATCACAGATAAATTAAGTCAACTTTAGCTAATGTGGTAATGATTTGTAGTGAGTGGCAGAAATTCCCCTGTAATTATGCATGAATTGATGTGTGATTTCCTAATGAGCTTAAGTGAAGAAATCATCATTTTGTGATAAATGCTTTATTTCTTAAAATGCTCATAACACGTTTCTAATAAATTTAATCAAGCGACTCACACTCGGGTAACGTTTACAATTATTAAGTGTGCAGTCTTTTACACTGCTTTACAGTTTTGGCTGATTGCTGTGTGTTAAAGTTTAGCATTTCCTAAACATGGTTGTAACAACCACTATGTTCCTTTTGCTCAGCACCATGAATTATTTCAGTTTGAAGGTAATTTACATTCTGTACAAGTTTTGTGCCTCAAAGGCAAAATTCTTTTGCCATTTATATACGGATGTATACATTAGGAAATTAAATCAAGCCTTTCTACATTTCAGGACACACCTCGTCCTTCAGTGTGTCATGTGAGGGACAGCAAACTCTCACTATAGTAACCTTATTGCTGGAGTCCCAATTTAAAAGAACTCCCAGAGTACAACTGCTTCATCTCTCTGAAACATCCTCCATCAGTCACCCCCAGTCCTTCCAACCCTCCTGGCTGAAAACCAGTACAAATTTGACTTGGTAGCAGAGCTGAATTTCTGTGGGAGCTGGGGAGGAAGAAAGCTTTCTAAAATGACCTGAAGGCATCTTATCCTACAGTCTCTTTACTAAGAACTTTAGCTCAGATCTTTCCTTCTAGAGCAAGCTACTATAGGGAATGGATGACCTCAGGGAGTCTCAGATCTAGAGACTTCTATGAGTTGCTCCATCCTTAAAGACTGGAAATCAGATACTTCCTACACCTCCACATATTTGGGTGCTGAGATTTAGTTATCCTGGGTGTACTATACATGCTAGCAATTTCCTAAAAGGAGGTCTGTCTGACCAAAGGGAGCAGCTCTGCTGTCCTTCCTCACGTGCTCTTTACCAATGCCACCTTTGAGCTCAGAAGTAAAAGGCAGAAGAGGAAACCTGTCTTGGCATTCCACATCTATAAGAAAAAAAAACCAAAACCCTCACAAAGAAAGAATATGAAACTCAAGATGGTGAAGCTGACCACTTTTAAATGCAGAATCAGTGTTAAATGGTACTGGTAGTAAATCTCAGATGCCATGATTCCTTACACAGTGCTGTCCCTAGAGTTAGAAAAGATCATTCAAAGACTAGCTATTAACTCTGCAAAAGACATGATGAGATCTTAGAGAGATCAAATACCTACATGTGTTTATTTTGATGCTAGGGTGGACTGGAGCCATTTAATTCAAGTAAACATGAAGAATATAATCTAAAAATAAACTCCTCCTTCCATCTGAAGAACCAAAAGAAAGAGGCTTGGAATATCAACTTGAGCACCTGAGTTCCTTGGAACACATCATTAACGCACATTTATCACTGAATACATTGATTTTGGTTTGAACTTAGTAACTTATCAGTGAACCCAAGTTCCAATGATCTACATTAAAAAGGATTTTATTACATGTTCAATTCCCTCAGGATACCTAGAAGAAGGGTATCACAAGTAAAAATCTCTCTTAAAAATGTCTATATTATAACTGTTAATAACTCCCATCTAGATGATAATCTTTCTTCCTCTCTTCTCACTTGTTCCTACATAAGGCAAAAAGGTGAGTGATAGTGACAAACTGAAATCCTTTTCCTTGAGCAGGGATTCATTTCTCCCTGATCCTCACAGGCATTCTTCAATTTTTATCCCCCCACTCTGATATAAAGTTCAATCACAAGAGAAGTCGGAATCGATGTCTGGATTCCTCTGTCCTGTCAACTATTTATTGCCAAATTCTATCCTCCCACAGTCAGAATATGTTTCACAGCCTAATTCAAATCATTTAAACCTCCTCCTTCAAATATCTAAACTCCTCCTCATCTTCGTTACACTCCCTGACTGTATTTTTTAAGGTTTTTGTGTTACAATTGATAACAATGTCAAAGATTTAATAAATAAATAAATAAATGTGGTGATTGTGTAGGCTGGGATTTCTGAAGGAGGAAAATACTGAACATCCATTGGATTCCAACAGGAGTTGGGCTTCTGTTGGTTTTATGTGCCTTTGAATATCTCGGCTCTAATGTATCAGAGATAAAGTGTGGAAAAGAGACCAAAAAAAGAATGTTGAAAAATGCAGGAGTAGCGAGTTCTCTTCAGAAGAAGGGCAAGTAACTGCCAGTCTCCTTAAATGCTCAGGCTTCAGGAAAAACAAACATCCCCTGGCTTGCTTCTCTTGAAGGCTGAGTGCCTAGTCTCCTTAATTCCACTGCTCGCTTACAACAAAATACTAGCTTTTTAGTCTAAAAGTTAACAAAGCTTCAACTTCCTGAATCTCAAATGCCAAAATTTGCATTCTTTTCCTGCAGCTGTGGGTGCTATTCCAAGTGGCTCACACTTAGATGCTACTAAAAAAGCCTATCAAGAAAACAGCCAATACATGCACTGCTTTAGCATCACAGTATCGTCTAGGCTGGAAAAGACCTTCTAGATCATTGAGTCCAACCACTAACCCCACTCTACATCTGCACTGAAAAATCATGTCCCTAAGCACCATGCCTACACAACCTTTAAACACGGCCAGCTGTTCAAAATCTCACTTTCCTGTTGTAAATTCTTCTGAATAAAGTTCAGTGCATTTTGTCTTCCTCTGAAATATTTATTTATTTTACAAAAATACATTTTGTATTTTCAAGTATGTAAAGGTCAGGAAATTGTAATTTACTTTTTCGAGTACATTAAACATTCAATATTTCTCACGTAAATAAAGACCGTACACTATCCTTGCACCTTTGTTATAAGTGTGAAGCTCTCTCTTAAAAACGTGATTCATTTCTATATTCAAAAAGGTACTGTATTTAGAACTGTTTAAATCTTATTTCTCTCCATCAGGTTTTTTATTTTATATGGGTATTTCTCCCATCCTGTATCCCACACATGGGATCGGTTACGACGTGAGCGACCATTCCATATTTCAACATCAAAATATTTTGAAGTGCAAAATACTCTAAAACCATCAGGAGATTGTAATATTAGCATTGTGTTTTCTCAGTCTAGACTCACATCCTGGAGTAAAAAGGAAACATTGGGTTCATATGATCTGGATCTCAGGTTAATTCATCAATAATATTTTATTATTTTATCTGGCCCTCTACATTTTATGCATGTTATTTGCACTTTTCACTGAGCTGTAGAAATAATGAACAATATAAATTCTGTATTTTATGTTCCCCTGAAACACTGAATAGGTCAGCCTAAGCCATAATATCACTAAACCTCATAAAGAAATACGTACAGTCAGACCATTTTTAAGGAAAGGCTGTTGAGCTACACACTTTTTCATCAATACAGATTAATTTTGTAAAATAAAACCAGAATATGTTGCTCCTCCTTTCTATAAATATACTGGATTCTAAACTGATATGTGTACACAATCTGTCAGGCAGTAAGAGAATTATACATAATGTTTATTGTTTACCTAATAACACAGACTAATTTTGCAATATTGCTATCCATGCAGCAGTAACAATAACAGAACAAGAAGAGCCAGCAGACAGTAACAATAACACACATTTCACTCCAGTGACAAAATAAGGACACCCAATGTAGGATGCTGCAGCTATGAAGTGCGTTCATATTGACTGGCATGCACCATACCTGTGGTCAAGACCCATATGAGCAGGTATAAGCCAGGGACATCACCCCTTACAGCTTCCAGCCGGAGAGGTGTTTCAGTAGGCATCCAAACCAGATCAATTCTCAAATACCTCTCAAAACTGAGACTTCTGTCATCAGCTGTCCTGTCTGTAACAGCATGTTCAATTTCAGCTGGATAAGAGGACGGTTTATACTAAAATACCACAGCAGATGGGACGGACAGCAAACAGCTACACTACCCCCAAAACTGTTTCCAAGAGTAAGCTGAGATACTTTGGGTGAGTTAGCAGGGGCTTTGTATGAGTTGTGTTCTTGAAAAGTTAGTGATATTAAATGAAAAGTCAATAGTACACTGTACCCCTCAAAACTACAATTTCACTCCAGCATTTTACAATATATGATACTTAGTTATTGGAACACACTGAAGATTAATGAGCACACTGAAATGTACTCACACCCTCTGTTTCAGTGCCTGCTGGAGTCAAAATTACGGTATTAACTCACAGGCTCTGCATCCCAGGAACCGGTAAGCAGTGCCAAGGAATCCTTGTTAAGTTATAATTACAAGATTTCTGTTTTGCCAGCCACTTCAGGGGCAAGATGCACGTGATCTCAAGATGCCAGCTCTTTCGTATTAGATGGCAACAGGAAAAGATCGTTAATTAAGATCAGTTAGATAATGAAAAATTTCAAATATTTTCTACAGACTGCTCTCATTTTCCAGTGCACCATAGCTATAGTCTGCCCTACACAAACCTACATGGTTTTGCAATTGAAGTTACCCAGAAAAAGGGGACATGTATTTCTAAGGAAATAAAATCTGGCATGCAAAAGCCCAAAATTAATACAGAGATTTATTAGAGTAGGTGCACTTCAGTAACAGAGAAGTTGGGTTTAGCTACTCCTTTAAACTTAGTCCTGTTTTAACCACATTACTTTCTTTATATGATTCTGTGAAATTTTAAATAAATTCAGAATTATAAAGGGAATAACTTCCCTGCCTCATGCAGTGGTAGAAAGAAATCTGACTGCAGTAACTTGCATTTTCTCACATACAATAAACCCTTGAGACATTCCTATTAATAATCCCTGACAAATTCAAAGGAAAAAAAATAAAATAAAGACCCAACTAAAGTTTTAGGAAGAAGAGGACTTGTAGTTGTGGAATTCACCCGTGTATGACACAGGTTGCTGCAGACAGAGAGCCATTTAAAGTCCTTGCTTCAGGGTTCTGGAACATAAAATATTCATGGTGTATAATTTTGCATAATTTGTTTAGCTACTGAAGCATAATTTAGTTCCTTGGTGCACAGATACAAAGAAAAGAACAAAATATTTTACCCAAACTACAGGTTTTTCACTGTTCTGCCGTGTGTGGTGTATGACAGCCACGAGCATCCACACTGGTCTTCAGATATTACAGATAATCAGATACCTATCGGTGTCAATAGCAAAGCATCATGCTTGTGGTTATTTGTTGAAGATATTGACTACCTCCCAGTCACATATTATAGGACTATAATAGAAACAGAATGCTCAGAAATATATCTGAGGCAGGCATAGTCAAGTTCCAGATTTGGAAAGCATCTTCTGCTGTACTCACCAGCTCTAGGCTAGTTTGTACTTGCTCAAACGCTCTGTGTACAAAGAAAAAAATGCAACTATAGAGTATCCAAAAATGTTGTTGATTGGATATTCAAAGATATTGGTATTTCAGCCTGATTCCCCTTCTGTTGAGCTAAATCTAATATGAAATTAACTCAGCAAGTTCAGAACACAAAGCCACACAGCCCTACCCTGCATTTGCAAAACCAAACCCAAAGCCAGGGTTGCCCACAGCAAATCCACATCCTTTTTCTGACATTCTCTCTGCAGCAAAGCCCCCATGATTGCTTCCAACAGAACAACACAAAATAAGAAGTGCTCAATCCCTTTTTAACCGCTCTTGTTTAACACTTTTAGTCAGTTGCATCATATAAGCGATTGCAAGAAAGGGCCAAGAATTCAAGAGCTCACACTTAATACAACATCTAAGAGACAAGGAAGGGAAAGAGTAGCAACAAGATAATGAGAGTCCTTGATAATAATTCTTTAACTGTGTTATACTACTTACATATAACTCTTTTTTCATGTGTTATACCTACAGTCTGTCATCTGCTTTTTAAAACTTTCACCAAATGAAATTCGAATGGACTAGCTCAGTAAAAACAGTAACTTTCTCATGCACAGAGACAAAAAGGTTACTGACAATAATGCTGTGACTCAAATCTTGTTGTTTATTCTTCCAACTCCTACATGTGCAATCCCTTGTTAACACCTAAATAGACATACAGAGATATAAAGGTATGAGAAGGAATTTTAAGATAAATATTTTGGGAGATGGTTTTTCCCTTGTTTTTCGTATTTATCGCTACAATATTTTTGCAACAATCTACAGACTGTAGTAGACTATGTACTTTTAAATAATGGCTACGTCTCACTTCTTTCTTCTCTAACTCTAAACACATTTCAGAGAGAGTTTGGCCCGAACAAGAGTTTTTGGATTGCAACACTACCAAATAAGATGTGCAAAGAAAACTACAAACACTAACATGCCTCGTATCTTAGAGAAGTCTCAAAGGTTAACAAGGATGTTAGGCTCTCCATTTCTCTCAAAATCTAGACCCAATTAGTCTTTAACTACACTTAGAACTTTTCAGATGGCCAATCTTACTTCTTATGAAACTCGCATTGAGAAATACAGACAGACAGACCCAGCAGCATTGCTCTGCTCTTTCGCTTTGGGCACTGAAGCCACAGAGAGCTGATCATTTCTTGTCACAGAACAGCAGAGACCAACACCGTGGAAAAAAAATACGGAAATCATGGTGAAGCACACACCTGATTTTGAAAGATACTTTCTTGAATTCTGATGCCTTTTTATACAAGAATTGACTTCTATATTCTTGTTTTATTTGCAACCTAAGTTTCCTCATGTAAAACCCACTAATTTTAGTCCATTATGCCAGCTTCAACTTAAATAGTACCTCACAATCTGAAAGGCCTGATAAGAAGAAGAAAAAATTACCAGTAATTGAAAGATGTTATGACCTTCCTGGTACGCACAAAACTGTAAACCAGGAAACCATCTATTCAGCCCAACCCCGAGTCAGCTTCTGACCTGCTATTGCCAGAGGGAACATAAACTTCTTCTGCAGAATTACTTTCCTATCATTTTTTTATTCACATAATATTCAACAAGTATGTAACCCAATAGGGAGGGAAGACAAAGAGACAAACATACAAACATACTCGGAATTCTTCCAAGTTCTTAACCAGCAAATCAAACTTGCCCAGCTCCAAGTTAACTGCCTGTCAGTTCTGCCTACGTTTCTCAAGAAGGTCTGGGAGCAAGAACTACCTGGGCTTGGTCAACCAGCAGCAGCATATGTATTACCTGCACTTACCATTTGTCTGCAGAAGGACAGGGTGATAGTATATAACATAACAGTTATTTAAAGCCCTTTGGAAAATCAAGTCACTACTGCTGAACGTTTCTATACCTCAGGCTATATGAAGACAAGTTAAGTGCTGATTCTGAACTCTACCATTTTGCTTTATTTCACTACGATGGGCAGGCTGGGAGTTACCCAAGACAACGAATGTAGCCATAACCCTTCTTCATGGTAAACATATAATTTCCCCAGTGATCCAGTAAGCAATAACAAAAAGTTATGTGTAGTACATATAGTGTTTATATTCCCCTGGGTTTAATATGGCTCACAGTAAAATTGATTTTCTGGAATCTTGCAATAAACCTCATCAAAGTAAATGAAACCCACACTGCCTTTTTATAAAGTGATTGGATTCAGGGTGATAAATTAACCCTCACCATCAGAGAGACTCCCAGTAATGCACTTGCTCGATTAAACTCCTCCAGACTCCGTTTAGATTTTAATTTTTCTATAGGACTTATTTAACTCTCTCAAAGCTTCCAACTTAATGCTTGCAGAATGGATAGCAGCTGAAAACTGTACTTTTTCTTCTTTGACTAAACAGATCAACCAGATTTATATTTGCTGAGCGCTTGCTCGACACTTTTCTCTAACCTATATAAAAAAACCCCACTGCTATTCATATCCAGCAGGAGTGAGGAGGAGGAAAAAATTACTTTCTGCTTACTAAGAGTTCCTAATCAAACATCAGGATCTGAGAAAAATGTAACAATTCTAAATTTCTGTACACGTGAAATCAATATCTGTAAGAGAAGCCAGCGCGAAATCCAGTGGATATCCTGCAAAACCTTACAGAAGTCCGGCTCACAACAGGCTTTCCTGCAACACACATTCCCCACAGAGGATTCTCACCTGAAAGGACCACCTAAGACTTGCCCAGGTAGATTATTACTAATTCTTTGCCAGTCTTTGGACAGTCCAGTTTTTTCACTCTTCAGCTCCCATTTCAGCAGGAGGCAAAATGTGTAAAACAAATAAAATAAATTCGGTGTCTTTCCCTAATGTTCCTCAACAACCTCTAGTGATTTTCTTGGATAAAAAAGTATATGATATCTATTCACAGCTACTGTGCAATATGTGTGAATACTACTTTTGTTGCTATATTTATTCCTGGTTAAATGAAAAAATTATTCATTTAACCAGGAGTAAAACCTCTGAGATTTTTTTTCTCATTTTCCAGCCTGTCTAGGGAAAACAGGCTGCAGTAAACAATCATGCCCTATTTTATTCCTACTTAAATGAATTATCATAATAATAATTACTAGGAAAAACATCTGGTTTCTACTCAGCACAGACGGCAAATTCTTTGACACATTGCTTGCATTTCCCCTTCTTAGTCTCCAGGCTGAGGGTCTCAGGCTTTTTTTAGACCAGTATACTTGCAAACCTCACAGCATGCCTGATGGTACAGATTTATGGAGAGACTGCTGAAGCCCATAAAATGTTTCCTCTGTTTTTTCTGCCTCTGGAAAATTGTGCCTTTGTAATAATATCTTCTCTTTAGAGCGTTTCCCTGCTTCTTATACAGACAACATTTGCATGTAAACAAGTTCTTGCTGGCTTTTTTCACTACGAGACAACAGCCAGGAAAAACAATGTTCCCTTTGACATCATATTGGCCTGTTACTGTAGAATGATCTTAATGACATTATTTAAGGTTTGAATGTGGCGAACCAGCAGAAGCAATTTAACTTGCAAGCTAATTAATATTCCCACTGTAACAGAAGATTATTTGGGGGAAAAAAAAAAGAAAGAATTATCAATCAACTCATTTATCATGTGAGACTTTGAACAGTATGGAAGCTTAAGTACATTAATGGTATCAGCTTTTGCATTTCCATAATGTCTTTTATCAGAGGATCTGCACCAGTGGCTGCTTCAGCTGCTCTGCATCCATTGAACAACCCCGGAATGGAAGGAAGAGCGGCCACGGTCCAAGCAGCCCAGAAGTCTGAAATATTGGGGAGAAGGGCCACATGGAGTCCAATACTGTCCCCTGTCATGATCTCTGCACGTTTTTTTCTCAAGGTACAAGGGGATGTAAGGCCCTTGAGACTCTCACTGGCTTTTGAGGGGTGATATGTATGAAGCAGCCTAGGCAGGTCCCCAAAAAGGTTAAGAAACCACCAGACTAGAAAGAGCTTAACATACCCCTTCAGAGCCATGAGGTTTAAAAGACAAGTCCATACCTTTGGGGAGCCATTTGGCATCTCTGGCCACTGGTGCTGTGCAAAGCTTCTCAAAGGGAGCAGGCATCTCTTGGCAGGGGGAGGCATTTACTTCCACAGTGTGGCTGCAGCCCACTTTGCTATGAGCAAACCCTGCACAGCCTTTTCCAAAAGAGTCTATCTGTCAGTCTCCAGCATTCCACCTTCATTTAACTGGCCATGTTTCTTCACCTTTCATCCTCTGCCCTGGGCTGAGGAGGTGCCCTTTCCCAAGCAGAGCGGGCGGACAGGGTCCTCACTGCCCACCTACGGCCCCTGCTGAGCATGCAGCAAGGGGGAGGGAACACACATCACTGTGCACGTAGTGTGTTAAAAGGCCCTCACTCTTCCTCACAGCTGTCTCGGGGTGGCTCTGCACTGTCTGCTCTGTATTGGTGGACAGCATATATCAAGTGTAAAGCAGCCCTGAGCTTCCTCAGCTCTACAAGGGTATGTCAGGTCACCCCAACTTCACTTCTTGCCAGAGTGACTCCAATGCCAGAAACACAGAGGAGATTTGCCAGAGCTTGGCTTGCAAACAGCTTATTAATATCAAGCAATATTGGATCCCAAAGTGTTTGAAAAAGTAAATAAACAGTCTCATTTTGTAAATGGAAACCAGAAGCACTGAGACATTCAATAACAAATACAGAGCCAGGAAGAGTTCTGGGACTGGGACTTTGCTGTCTGAGCACTCCTGCAACAGTCCCTTTTACGTTAATACAGACCATTGGTTCGCTGGCTTATTCTTGCTGTGCTCAGTGATGTGAGAATCTGGTGTGGGTTCCCAGGGACCAGAGCTAGAAGACGACCTGTGCTGCAGTCTGTGGGGTGTCACTCCCAGGATGTGGTTTAGCTTTATACAAACCAGTATCACAGAATGACCTTGGTTAGAAGAGACCTACAAGATGTTCTAGTCCAACCTTCAACCCAGCACTGCAAGTCCACCACTAATCCATGTCCCTGAGCACCAGGTCCATGCACCATTTAAATGCCTCCAGGGATGGCAACTCCACCTGGGCAGACCATTCCAATGTCTGATAGCCCTTTCAGTGAAGAAATGTTTCCCAATATCCAACCTAAACCTCCCCTGGCACAGCCTGCAGCCATTCCCTCTGGTCCTGTCACATGTCACCAGGGAGAAGAGGCTGTCCCCCTCCTCACTCCAACCTTCTTTCAGGTAGCTGTAGAGAGCAAGAAGGTCTCCCCTCAGCCTCCTCTTCTCCCGACCAAACAACCCCAGCTCCCTTGACAGCTCCTCCCAGGACTCGTGCTCTGGGCCCTTCACCAGCCTCGCTGCCCTGGACAGGCTCCAGCACTTTATGTCCTTCTTACAGTGAGGGGCCCAGAACTGAACACAATATTCAAGGTGCCAGTGCTGAGTACAGGGGGACGATCACCTCCCTGTTCCTGCTGGCCACAGTGTTTCTGTGCCCACACAGCCAGGGTGCTACTGGCCTTCTTGGCCACCTACGCACGCTGCTGACTCATAGTCAACTATCAGCCAACACCCCCAGGTCCTTTTCCACTTGCAGCTTTCCAACCACACATCCCCAGGTCTGTAGCTGGCCATGGGGTTGTTATGACCCAAGTGCAGGGCTGACTGAATTAGTATCATCTCTTCCATGTTTCTGTTTGAATCATAAATGGGTCACCTTTCTTTCATCTAAATTTGTCTCAACTGCCTATGATAGGTAAGATTTCAAAGTTAATCATTGTAAGCTCAAGTTCATAAAATCACTCTTACATGAAAGTAGCAATTAAAATCAAGCATGTATTCACTTAATAATAAAAGGCCCATACTAACACAAGGGTCAATATGTTTAAATGCTTCCAGCAAATGACTGTAAATCTTATTATAACATTTTACATTCTTTATATCTTCTTTATAACCTCTTTGAACTTTCAAGGTTATTTCCTTGTCGTTTTTTTTCAAATTTTATAACACTGAAAAGTTCTCTTCAACTTGGCATTAAACGTTTAAGAAACAAACAACCCAAACCCCTCCAAATACAACACAAAACATTGTCAGAATTCTACCACATCAGAATATTTTTTAAACAGATGAAAGAAATATGAGAGAACTCTTAGCCATCATTTCTAGCATGACATGGACTAGAATATATTTACAGCTTCTCATATGCAATCAAGAAAATAAGTTCTTGTGACACTGTATTTGATGAGAATCTTTACCTAGAGAATAACCTAGACTGCAGTGTGAGTCAGCTAATTGGTATCTAAATTAAGTTTTGCATTAATGGAACAAATACAACAAGAATTTTCTATAAAAGATTATGCAGAGTCTATGAGAATTGTAACTTTTTGAGCTATGATTCATTTGGTTATATTTTGTTTTAGGACCTTCACCTGCAGGCCATACTAATCCAAATAACCTCACAGATTCAACTAGTTGTGCAGGTGAAGGCTGTAGTACGAAATTGCCTAAGAAGAGAAGAAGAGCAAATAGAAATAGTCTTCCTGAGCCTAAAAGAGGAATAAATCAGAGCCAAACAGAAGCTTCAGAGGGAAACAACCTAGGACTTACACTTTCCAGTATCTGCTACAGATTGCTTTTACTTTCAGGAAATGAAAAAAATCACCTTTTTTAATTGCTGCTATGGAATATATGCATTTTCCTAGGTTGTCCTTCACAGCGACAGGGCAGAGAGTCCTCTGTTGAGTGGTTTCATTTCTCTGCAGCATTTCATAGTTACAATTTCAGTGGCACTGACTTAAAAAAAAAAAAAGTTGTAATTTTATAGCATCCATAAACACCTCAAAAATCCATTTTAGTGACTAAGCTTTGGGGACAAGACCTCTGTTTAGGCTGATATGCCTAACTCACATATGCATAGCCTGATATGCATAACTCACATAACAGCAGATACATCAGAGAGTGTATTTATCAGTGCTTAGATCTGGCATCCTGGGCCACTCACGGTCTGACATCATGCACGGGGTGGAGTGTGCATGTAAAACAAGCGCTTCCCCAGAGCAGTCTGCTCTCTTCACAGCAGTGGAATTTCTACAAGAAAATCTTTACAGAGATTGGCAGGGAGAAGATAGAAGGAAATTGGTGAAGGCAACAGTGAAGCTCTACTGTGAGATCCACCCAGAATCCACGTAAGAAAAGCAAAACTAACCAAACAGAAGATCCATCTGGATGTAAATGTAGATAGTGGTATGCACAGGCTAAGGTTACAATAACTTCAGATCCATTTCTTTTCCATTCTTGCGCTCCTCTAGAAAGGACTGAAGAGCCTGCTATAGTGAAAACTAGGAGCCTTCTCAATCCCAGCTTCTGTGAGGGCTGGAACTGGCGCAGGATCAGTGCGGTGGAGCAGCAGATGTTTCGTCTCTACAAAGCACACAACAGAAGTGTGGTACTACGAAACTCGCAAAGACCTTCGCTGTCTTGATCTAATCCCATAATAAAGCTAGATTCACTTGGTAGATAGAGATATCTAATAACAGACACTACTTTTACATCAAAAAACATGAAAGATGGAGAGCAAAGATGAGCCAAACCAAGCCCAACTGACCCAAGAAAAAGATTACTCTGATTCTAACTGGCTTTCTGTAAATAACAATTCTTGAGCCTCCTCATTTTCTCATAATGCACTTTTGTACACAAAGCGTTTTCTTCCACAGTGGCATCACCAGAACACTTAGCATTGCTGAAAAATAAACTGCTTCTATTTTAAGCCTAAGCATTGATTTAGGAGCCTATTTTAGGCATCTCAGTCTGAAAAGTTTTCCATTTTCACCACAATAAAGGAGCGTGAGCAGCATCAGTGGCTTCAGCGAGACCCAGTAAAACTCTATCCAGATGCCCCCTTACCTTCTCTCTATCTCCCCCCTCCAAAAAAAAATTCCTTCAGTTTCTAGATTCATGTGAAACATTCACCATTTCCTGTAAGACAGAGCAGAACAGAAAGGTCAGGAGGTTGGCTGTGGAGCAGCTGCCTCCTTCTCAGACGCAATGGTGAGCCAGGCTGAGCTCAGGGGTGCAGCCTGGTGGTTTCACGATCACTATAGTCATACATGGGCTGACCCTTCCCATAAAGCTCAGGTTTCCCAGGTACATAGGAAGGAAAGGATCTGACTGCTCTGTGAGGAGCTGGGCTATGCAGGAAAGAACGTTTGTTTCAGCTACAATGACTGGAGGTAGTTAAGGCGATAGCCCTGAAGGCCAGTAGCAGGCAGATGCTGTAAGATGCCTTGGCCAGAGTGCAGTCAGTGAGGAAATCAACTGCAACACTTGGGGAAGAGGTGTGAAAATCAAGCATATGTGTCATTAAATGTAGGAGAGTTTGGAGTAATTGAAGATAGTAATGCACAAATGTAGGGTAGGTTGGTTATGAGTGAAGTGGGATAGTGGGATAGGGGTGGGCTAAGACAGAACAGCGGACTGGCTAATAGAGCAATGTACACCCAACTGGAATATAGCAGAGGAAGTTTCTCAAACTAGAAGGAAAGATAGGTTGAAGGTGACTTCAGCTTCACTGGGAGGTGTAGAGAACATGCTTTTACAACAAAGAATAATAACCAACGCAGGAGAAGAGTTGCCCGGTGAGGAAAAGATGGTCTCCCATCCTCAGACAGGGATGAGACACCAAACGTGCCTGCAGCAGGGCCTTTGCTTCACACACCAAAGGAAAAGGTGGCACTGGGAACACAGAACAAGCCCAGGGATGTAATGCAGCAGCATCACACTGTCGGGAAGAACCAGACCCATCTGGCAGCAACGGTGCTGGCAAATCAAAGCTGGCAAAAGTCAGAGCTCGCTCCTTAGCAAACTCACAGCAGCACTCCTGAGCACCCTGACTGCAACAGGGGGGCTGGTTCTCATCGAATGAGCAAATGTCTAGGTAGGAGCATAATGACACTGAAGAATGTTTGTGTTCATTAGGAGCCTTATATTATCACTAGGTAACACACACAGGCTCAAAAGGGTCTCCTCCTGATGTGATTACAATGCTGAACAAGGTTTTTACTGATGATAGAAAAGCATGTCTTTATTGTTCAAAGCAGGGCTGCTTCTTGGGATTCTCCCATTATTCTGAAGAGAGCTGGCAGTACAAAGGGCCGAGAAAATTGATTTAAGTGTCTTGCCAGGACAGGTCTAGGTGCGAAAATAGCCTCGTCTAATCAAGAAATTCAAAGGTCGAATCTGCTGAATTAGTTTTTGAAATTAGTTGTAAGGCTAATTCTAAACACAATTTGCCAATTATTTTGATAGAAGTCTGTCTGATTATCTCCTAAGGGAGGGCATCTATACTTGAAACACGTGACATACTAACTTTGAATTAGAAACTATCTTTAAACAGATATATAAACCACAGATTTCCTCCTCCCCGCAATTGCTTTGACAGAGATTGCAGCAACTTTATTCTAATGCCTGCAGCAGGGAAGATGCAAACTCTTTCCTCTCCTCTGTTCTTTCTTCCATCCATAATTTCAGCAGCTCCAGACCTTTTGCTCCAGGTAAGCTAATGAACTAGATATCGGACTGTCCTCTTTGACATTCACTGTCCCAGCTCATCACCCAATAAATCCATCCTTTAGACCTGAATTTCTGGTTATCTTGGGAAAAAAAAACTTTATCTTGGCCGTGCCTCATTTCCTCCAGCACTAATCTTCTACTTCATTGCTTTTTCCTCCTGTTTTTCCTCTTTAGCCCTTATTCCTGTGCCCCCAGAGGCCACCTGCCTCTCCACTCATCTCGACTCTCCCGTTTCCTACTTATGCAAATTTCCCCACAATGTCTTTCCCAGACCCATCAAATTATCCTAGCCCTCGCTGTCCTTCAAAGCTCAGCTTTCTCTCTTCGCCTACAGTTCCCCAGCTGTTCTGCCCTGCTAAACTGCCTCATTCCCAACTACACAAATCAAATGTCTGCAACCTCTTTCCTTTCTTGCTGTCAGAGTAGGTCTCCATCTCCTGACACTGCATAGAAGCTCTTCGGTGGGAAAATAACAAAGATCCAAATGAGGGTTAACTAAGTGGCTGTGACCCCTGTCCTAGATTCAAACACTCAAAGGAAACCATGCCCAGCTTGGTGCAGCACAGCCTAGCAAAATACTGAGAGAGAACAGGGTGTGCCCTGAACAGAAACCATTTCCACATTGCTCTTGATTATCCCTGGCACAGAAAGAGGGTAACAACAAACAGTATCTCATACCATAAAATTCATTATCACGTCAAGAGAGATGGCATTTCTGGGACAATGGAGTTATTAGTGTGACACGTCTAGCTACACAAAAAAGGAGGTGGATTTCCAGTGTTTAAATGCAAAAGGTCTTCTGCATTGTTAATAAACTGAACAGTACCGAGATCATGGGGTTTTTCCTTTTCACTGTGGCATTATAAACTTGAGTCTGTGAGAACAGCTCATGGAATGTACTGCTCCCTATCTGTCACTTTGGGAATTGACACAGACTGCCCCTGAACTCATCTGCCTCTGCCAGAACGTACTCAGGACATCAGAGGATCAGGCCTAGGTAAAAATAAACACGAATCCTGCATCTACCTGAATGTCCTGACTCACTTGATCAAATTCACAGCCATGTGGTTTAGATGAAGAAGTAGGGAGACGAGGGGGGGTTTATTAATGTTTAATTTCAGAAAATGTGAAAGACTGAAGATTGCAACTTGTCTGAAGAAGGGGGATGGAAGGAAGTAGAGAGTAGAAGGATAATGTTCCAGTGAAAAGGTGACAGTTTGCTATATTTTTGCCAGTTGTTGCTAAAAAAACCGACAGTGATGTTTATGAAATGTACAATTCAAAGCAAATTTGCCTGAGTAACCAAGTTAAAAATGCTTTATCTTTCCCAACAAATGTTATGCAGCAATTGGCAAAGCCTAAACTACACAACACAAAGTGAAAATGCAGGAAAACAAATCTTTTCACCTAAGTCAACAAATTTTCTGAGACCAAATAAAGTTCTTGGCTTTCTTTCAGATCTTCACAGCTAATCAATAGTTCAGTCATACGATGAAAAATGATGTATCCATATTCTTCACAATTGACATTTGCTTAACTGTCTCCAAGGTCGCATTGATTGCCAGTTTTTCAGTTTATCCAACTTCTGTTTTGAGCCAAATAATATGATCTTTGTTTCATTAATATTTAATATTAATTTAGATTGTGCCGGATGATCTTAAAGCTCATTTAAATCAGCTTGAAGATAATATTAAGCTTTCTTCTAGTATAATCTATTACCATAAATGATTGTGTCATCTACATATAAATGGCGAGTTGAATATGATAATGAAGTGCAAAGATTATCAATATAGAATGACAAATGCATCTGACTTAAAATAAATCCTTCAGAGACCCTCTTATTCTGTTTTCAGTGGTAAAAGATGCATTGTTCCGCTTCAAGTATTCTACGGAAAACAAAGGATTTGGATCATGAGATATAGGATTTAAATGCTGTGTGAAACAAGCAAATAAACATTGCAAATTGTAGAACTCTTCCTTCTCAATTGTAGCCAGTACAGGTCATACAGATCCGTACAGATTGTGGGGGTTTTGTGCAACAGACCCTGATTAATTATTAGGGCTTTTTTAAAGAGTGATTACACTGATTAATATGTTTTTATTTAGTCTGGATTTAGTTTGTATTTGTTTTTCACTAGCTGGACGTTTCAATTAGTTCATTTCAACTATTGCTAAATGTCATGGCCATCGAAGAGAAGTACCTGAGAGCAGCTACTGGCATGGCAGCCAGAGCTGTTTCCTCTAGAAAAATGACAGCTTGGAGGGCTGCAGGGAAACCCTGCTTGGCAATAAGACTGCATTTAAAAGAATTAAATTGTCAAATTCTCTAGGATTATGGGCTTAATTAAAGCCAGTGGACAATTTTAGGGACAAAAGAAAGAAATGTAGCTGTGAGAAATACTAATAAATACATTAGAAATAGTTAAAAACAGGTGCAGAGAAAGTGCATTTGTGGGCAGATATTGTCTGAGCAGATCATACAAAATAGCACCACACAGCACTTTGGAAAACAGCGAGGTGATGAGAGACTGCTGGAACTAAACTGGGAGAACAGGTACACCAGAGCTGCAAGGCCTCTTTCGCTTGCCGTTAAAAATCTTCCCACTCCCCAGTTCAGGTTTTTGATACCACAGAGCCCTAACATTTTAAAATTTGATGTATCCAAGCTAACCCTTTAGCTTGGGTGCAGGTACATATGGGAAAAGGTCCAAGGTTATTTTGGCCTTCTAGGATCTCAGCTCAGAAGTTCTCAGCATTTGGTCTGGTGGATTCGTCTGCTGTAATGAAGTGCTCACAAATAAATCTGGACTACAGAGGAAAAGGGTTTTTTATTCAAGAATGAAATTCTGGAAAAGTCTCATAAATGTGGTCATGGGAGCAAGAAACGTAGGAAGCAATACATACCTACCAAAAGGATTGTGAACTAAATTAAGAGAACTCCTAGAACCAGGAACTTAATTCTGTGATGTGATTCCTAGGGTATCCAGTCCTCGAGCACGTGCAAAGTGTTTTTAGAGCCAACTGGATTCCTGGGTGTCTGCGCAACACTTTTATTAATTTAAGGTTCAAGGCTCTAGCTGGTGTAAACCAGAAAGGAATTTTCTTTTCCTTCCTTAGTCTGTCATTTGGCTTCTGGAGATGGGATGACACAAAAACCAGGATGTAAACAGAGTACAGCTGTGTTCCTAGTGACGTAAAATTCTCAGATGAATGGTGTCCTGCTCACACACAAAGGATTAAGCCATTCATCAGATTTAGGATCAAGAGGACATCTGTCCTCCAAGTCAGATTAGCAGGCATCAGAGGGGTTTTACTTGCCCCAACTGTCATTTGGAGCAGGAAGCGTTCAGCTTCTTAGGATCACACAGGGGTTAATTTTATAAATATTTTGCTGGTACACAGAAGACTAGTAACATCCTCCACTCTCTTCCTCTGCACGCAACACATTACACATGCAGCTTTTAGACTTTCACTGCAATCTTAGATTTCTCTTAAGTGTTGACAATTATGATGTCTGGTGACATAGGATGATCTATGGATTCTTCTGAACTAGCATCTACTGTATAGTTTTCTGCCCCAGCAAGAAAAAGAGGATTCAGTAGTCCAGATGCTGCCTGCTGGTCCTGCACTCCTCATCTCCACGTACATCCATCGAGTGCAGTGTGCTCATACACATTCTCTGTTACGCCAGGCAACACAGCATATGATAGGCAGCAGGTCCCAGCCGTGACCTCTAAGGCCCTATCACGTGCTCTGCAGTTGATTCACAAAACCTAGAGAAAACCAACATTTACCAGCTTGTCAGTTCTATGTGGTTACCCTGGCATCCATAAGAATGAGGGCCGACAGCGGTCCATAGGCTCAAAGTCTGGGAAGCACCAGTACTCAGTTTCCCACCTTGGCACATCAGAGAGAGATCCTGATCCTGATCCTAAGGAGTAACTGCATGTGTGCTCTGCAGACACAGCTTCAGCCTTCGGCCCACAGTATCCCTAGGATGCTGTGACACCTGTAGTAACGTGCCCCATGTCTCACAGCTCGTGTGAGTGGTATAGGTATCTCAGCCCTTAGCCCAGAGGCTTTCCTCCAGGATAGGTGTCAAATCACCATATTCCTTCCACAGGCTCTGTAGCCCATCTGCCAACTCATTTCTCATTGACTGAAACTGGCTGCTTCTGGTGACAAATAAATTTGTAAGTATAAGGCCAAGAACCAAAGAATTCACTGTCAAGAAATTAATTACACTGTTCAGCGGTTATTAAGATCTTAGGTATACTAATCTTAAATAAGAGCTCAGCAGAGTGGGCTAGCACGTCCTAAGCACACTCCACGTTGGTGTCACACACGTACACACACAAACACAGCCACATTCTTATAGATATCAAATCTCATCCCCACAATTGCTAAATACTCATAATTCCTTTGCAGGATCACAAATGAATTCAAAGAGATCCTGGATGTGTTTATCTATTTCTGAGATCTCAAAACACTTCTGTGAATCAACAGCGAGTCCCCTGCTAGAGGTGATGTGAAAGGCAGCTGCAAACTTCTCCTAAGTACCTCACCTAGCATGCCAGAGCTGAGAGCGTGCCATGGTACAAGGTATTTGAGAACCACTCGTGGTAAACCACATTGCTCTGCAGAGTTCCTGAGCAGTGCTGTTATCCCTAGGTGAGCTGTCGCAACTCCCTATGCTCTTGGTTTATGCCTGTTGTATTTAATGTGTACAGCACTCACATCACTTAAGTGCAGAGATGTTCAAGTACAATATTAACAAGCCACCACATAAATCAGGAAATTTCCCCCCTACACCTCATGAATAATAAGACTATGTACATGTCAACAGTAACCTGATTGTATAATAGAATAACAGCATGACCACAGACAGGTTTTCTTTTTCATAGAGGAGAAAACCAAAATGGTACACAGTCCGATGCAGAGGGATGGGTTTTGAGTCCATATTACATTTTATGTACCAAATATTTTTCATTAAACATTCAAATGCAGCTCAAATTCAACTGGAGGAAAAAGCAGCATGAAAACTATGAAACGTTATGGAAGTATTTTTATAAAGTAGATTTATTTATTACTGGGCTTAGACTTAGCACTAGTGCTTGATATTTAGTCTTTTTTAGCATTTGGAATTGGAGCATTTTGCTTAATTCAGGCTGTCCCCTTAAGAATCAGCTAGGACACTGATTTGAGGTAAAAAAGTCACCAAACCCAACAATTACAATTTGTTTTATGCTCACCATGTGAAAGATTTTGATGGTATAAGCTGCAGAAAGGTCAAACCCTGAACTAGTAAATTTATCTTTCAAATAAAAAAAACCCCTCTCACTCCTGAAATTAAAATATTAGCTCTTAAAAGGGAAAAGACAACCAGGTGAGAGTCTTGGGGTTTTTTTTTTGGTAGGTTTCAACTTCAAATCCAGGCAGATATTATCCTGGGTAGATATTAAACTTGTTATCTCATGGATATCTAGTGTCTCCCTTAAATTAGCTTGGTAGATCTCACCTCAAACTCACTACAGTCCTTTGCACTGAATGACAGGATGCAAAGGCAAGAAGAAAACCCCTATCGGTCCTGAAGGGCCACGCTACTTCTGTTACGCTCAGAAGACAGAACTGTTCTGCTTTTAGCAGTTGGGAAGCATGTCTCCACCATACAGTTATTCCAGGCTCTCATTCAAGCACCTATGATCCCAAAAGATAGCCCTCCGACCTGAGTGATAAGCAATTCTAAACCCAGGCTGGCTTCTACAGGTTAACTCAGGCTCAAGAGGAGTAACATACAATGAGAATGAAAGGGGAGTTGGAGAGGGCAAGGAGGGGAAATCACTTTAGCATCCCTGCTCTTCCTTCCCTAGTCTTCTGCAATGCTTAAGGGATGAGGAGATGAACAAATGTACTTCATTTCTGCATACGAGAGAGATTTCTATCACATAGGTAAGAAAAGAAAAGCAACCTTTTCTAACTGCCATCAGCATCACATCCAGCTGTGAGAGAAGGATGATTTTAGCAGTGGTGTTTTCTGTAGCTCAGAAAACTATGACAAAGAAATCAAGGAGGTCAGAGAAAATAGGATTTCATTAATCAAGGTGAGTGAAGAGAAGGGCTTGAACAAGAGCTGCAGCTCTCTGGGCAGAATGAAAAAGCCTGATTATCATGGTAGTGGGCTAGAGACACATTAAGATTTAGAACCAGTCTACATGGCAAGGACAGGAAAAAGAAAGAGCTGGAGGCAATTTGCAGGCTACAAAAGCTTCAGTGACAAAAGGTTAGGGATACTGGGACAGTCTATTAATCTGCCCATCAATGTACCTACCCAGCTTCTATTTGATGCTCTGAATGTATTTTGTACTTTGATACTCAGCAAGCCACTGTAGATTAGAACTATTTTGGCGTGGAAAATATGACCATGGCGGAGAGGGCAAAGCTGGGCCACCAGTTGATAGGGCCTTACTGCAACAGGCCACAGGTGAGGACCAGCTTTAGCCACTGACCTCTAATGACCACCTACCACCATTCTCCTCGAGAGTCAGAACCCACAAAATTTCAGAAAGATAAGAAAAACATGCAACTTTGTTTTAAAGAAAGTCTGTACAACAAAGGACTTGACACCTACAGGGGGTGTCGACAAACACCAGACTTGGCAAAGAGATGGAAGCAGAACATTCTGGCCTCTCTGAAAACACCATCCGGAACTCAGAAGACCTTCAAGAATGGGAAGGATTTCAAGGGAGGGGAATTTTGTTCAGGTGAGTGTTATTAGTCATACATCAGCAATTCTCACATATTGTCTCTGAGCGACACAGGGCTGAAGAGAGAGCCGACAGTCATCAGCACCCCTTTCCCTCCCATTCCCAGAAGAGAGTGCTTGTGAAGGTGAAACTAGAGACGGTGCTTGGACGCTGCCAAAGTTCACGTGTAGTTTAGAAGCAAAGTGGTTCAGCTGGAGCCGGGCCCAGTGCAGCTGAGAAAGAAAAAGTGACAAAGGAATAGGGGAAAAGCACCTACAAATTTTCAGTTTACTAACCTCCTCTTATTGCTAAAACCCAAGGGTCTATCTCACAAAACAGCGACATGAAAGAAAGGCTGTAAGTGGCTGCTAATGAAATGCAGATGTCATTGCAAGTAGGCAAAATGTGTTCTTAGGTCTCCATTAACTTGGTCTATTCCAAATGGTCTAAAACAGGTGGCAGAGTCTGGATGCATTTTGTACCTTGCAACAGCTGTGAAAAGGGTACACACTAAAATGTTAAAGAGGCATTAGTCATCACAACTGTCTCACATGACCAAAAAGCAGCTCCAGAATCCAAAATATTTCCTTCTTCTGAAGTTAAATTGGGCTACTGTGATATTCATTCTGCAATTTAATACTCAAAGGTCTCGAGAGACAGATAAAGAAAGGGGATTAGAAACCTACAGCATTTTTCACATTTTGATAGGTTTTTACATGATATTAGCACAATACCAGGTAAAGTGGCTTTTTTAGTAATGGTATGACAGACTTAAGGGGCTAGTTCTTCAGCAAGCAGAAGCTGGTGCAGTTCTGCTGACTTTAGCTACGATGATTTACGTTAGCTGACAGTCTCTACACACACCCTAGGTAGTTCTATATTTACAGCTTCATCCAAACCAAATTATAATGACCAAAAATGTCTGTTAAAGCTAAAATGAGACTTCCAAAGTAGAAGCCAAAGCCTAGTACCACTGGGGTAGACTAAAAGTACAGCTTTTTCTAAATAAATAATCAGGGGAGACCAAAGGGAGAAAGTGGTTGGGTGAATGAATGACATATCCAGTGAGCATCTGCGTTCCTCATCAGCACACACGTATCTTTTTATGCAACTTGAATATAATAGATACCATTTAACAGATTCATACTGAAGGCTACCCACAGAAATGCAACAGTTCATTATCATCATCATCATCAGGAAACACTGCAACATACATGGTTTCTTTGAGGAGACCATAAATACACATTGCAGTAACCCCCTTCTTTGCCTGTGTAAAGCTCTTCCAAATGCAAGGACCCAGAAACTGAAGAGCTTGGGGATTTTGTGTGCTTGCTTTCTTTCCTTTTATATTTTTCCTTTTTTTTTTTTTTAATAAGTGTTCTAAAGCTGTTCTTCATTACTGGCAATGAAATTGTAATAATCGATACTTACTTTCAAGAATATAACACAGTTTATCTGCCTTCTAAATTACAAGTAAGTCTGGGCAATAGTCCTAGTGCCCATTAATGTTAAATATAACGACTGTTTTCAGAGATTAAACATCCTACAGCTTGATGAATGATCTACATTTACTATATTGTGTGTATGTAAGATACATCATATCATGTTCTGTGTATAAAAGATCAATGGATGCTTCTATTTTAAAGATCATTTTGAAGGCGATGATAATTTATATTTTAATTAAATCCACCTTAAGTTGGAAATGTTTATTCTCTGCCCAGAAATCAATCTCTTAAAAAAATTTCTACGGGTTCAAGTTTTGCTTCTGCCACCATTTATTTTCCTATTTCAGCCTAATATTAAAATAAATAGATTTTAAAAAGCCCTATGGGCAAAAATAAATGTACAGATACATCAACAGTTTTGTGTACATAGTTCCCATCTGTACATTCATTTATTATTTCTTCATTTATACAGCATTTTTACCTTTCAAAAAGATACCTTATAACTTTTCCTCACAAAAAAAATGAACAAAAAGTAAAAGGCACCAGTGAAATTTAGTCCTGTCAGCTGTAGCACACTGACAGCCAGGCAGGGAATCAGTGGCCAGGATACTGAACAAGAAAAGTCTATGGGACAAACTGCAGCCACGTGGTCTTCAACTCTCATAATTTTGAAGCATACTCCCTGAAATCGGAAGAAAAGCAAAGAGTGCATTACAGAAGTGCCAGTAAAATCTGTTGGTTGTGTCTCCAATGTATTTAAAGAACATGCTCGTTAGCACAGTTTGCCTTTCTGCAGCCTACTTTGTCAGGCAGCTTTAGACTCCCAGCATAAGTTAACCTACTGTACTCTCCTCAAGCATACAGGGCCTGCTCTGCTTAGGAAGGCGGGCTCCAGACGGAGCTGCAGTCCCTCTAGACCTGCTGTCAGGATGGAAAGCAGTCAAGTCTGGATTTCAGAAGAGTCTAGAACTGTCGCAGCCTCTTACGGCTAGCAGAATAGCCAGGGTGACTACTGACCTTCAGCTCGCAGCCTGTAGACCACACAGAGTTCACAATGGGCATGTGCCTGGCCCACTTCTAACAGCATTTCCATCTGACACGTGGCTGTCCTTGGGCAGGATCGATTCTCTTCGCTGTGGAGGGATGAAAGCTCAGCAATTCTGACACCGCTGTGTTGTTATGCCCCTGTTAGCATCTGAACCTGGCTCCTGACCTACTCACAAACACCTTGCTTCTCCCAGGGGAAGAGTCCGCGTTCTCCTAGTTACCACAATTTGAGGTCGTAGTCTAAACAAGGGGAAGACCTGCAACACAACTGTGAGAGAATAACACCATGGGCGTTTTCAGTGTGCAGTAACAGTGGAAGCAGAATGGTGGCAATGGCAGATAACAATTATTTGTTTTGATCCCATGCCACTTCTACTTTATTTCCAATGTGGTCCGGTTAACAAGCCACTTGAAGAGTCTTGATGTGGAAATGGCCTTAAACACCTGTACTTGCCCTTTTCCAGACTAATCAAACCCCTCACTGATATGCCCCTGCTACCTCTGCAGCAACAGTACCAATTTCAGAATCAGGGGAATGACACTTTGAAGAGACCTTTAAAGTAGCCTTGTTGATTTACTGGTTGACCTCAGATCCCAAGGTTCCTCCATTTTTTTAGCTTTTCTTCAAAGTACTTCTGTTGCATTTCATTTGTGTGTTTATGATAGGCCAGTAAAACATCAAAGTACAGAGATTCCTTTAGGAACCTTTCAGGTTCCTCCTGAAAGGAGGTTGGAGTGAGGAAGGGGACAGCCTCTTCTCCCTGGTGACATGTGACAGGACCAGAGAGAATGGCTGCAGGCTGTGCCAGGGGAGGTTTAGGCTGGATATTGGGAAACATTTCTTCACCAAAAGGGTTATCAAACATTGGAATGGTCTGTCCAGGGCAGTGATGGAGCCACCATCCCTGAAGGCATTTAAATGGCACATGGACCTGGTGCTCTGGGACATGGTTTAGTGGTTGAGCTTGCACTGTTGGGTCAAAGGTTGGACTGGATGATCTTGAAGGTCTTTTCCAACCAAAGACATTCTGTGATTCTGATTCTGTGATTAAAATGACACATCAGATTCAATCTTAATAGCTATGAAAAACCTCTATGCTATGAAAAACCACCATCAGCTTTAGACCAGGCTAACACTCCAAAAATCTTCATGGCATCCAGACGTTCACAAATCCCACAAGCCAGCACAGAATGGGACCACATTAGCTCTTCCTTACAGGTCATTGGATCATCACTCTGCTTTATATTGCACTTGCAGAAAATAGCTTCCAGGCAGCCAGCCTTTCCCTCTGGAGGGAGTCAGGAGTACCCTCTCCTACACATTGCTTGCAACAAGAGCTTCACCACAGCCGGGTGCTCCAGGAGGCACTCTGCAGAGGTGCTGTGGTCACCACAGCTATGCCACCAGGACATTGGAGCAGACTCTCGATCCTCATGTAGGTGCCCATTCCTTTCAGGCATCACCTGTGTATACCCTCACTGCAGTGGGTTGGACTGGGTGACCTTAGGAGATCCTTTCCCACCCAAGGCATTCTATGATTCTATGTTACTGAAAAATGAGTCATACAGAGCTCTTCTTGTGCCAGCAATAAAGAGTTCCCAAGGTCAGTTTCTTGAGCCTACAAATATTTTTCAGTATACCTTAAGGACACTGGAGCCCATAAAAGGTTGAAAAGCTAGCTGCCCTAGAAGGTGACTGAGTGTCTCGAACTTTCAGAACCTCTGTGCCTTGGTTCTTCCTCTTTTATCCTTGTTTTATGGCTATTTCTCTAACTCATAGGAATGTGAAAATCAAAACTGCAAGCTATCCTACTTACAAGGTAACAGGGATAATAAACATTCTCTAGCATACCATATGAAAAAATAATCTTGGCAAAGAAAATGTTTTGGTTTAGCACTCCCTGACTACTGAAAAATTAAACATTTGCTGAAAAAAGTGTACAAGCTACAAAGGTCAAGAAACCCTAAGTTTTAACAGGCCTGATAATATTTACTTGACTTTTCTACTGCCCTAGCTGGGCAGACCCAATAGGACACTGGTTAATCTTATGTACAACGAAACTCATGCTGCAGGCCAGCAAGTGGAATTATGGATTTGAGTATCAGCTTTGCAACTCCACTGTTGATAGGTTTAAATCTGAACTTATTAAGTTGTTTTAAGGTGGGTTTTTCCATGTCTAATTTATGAACCATTATGCACACTTATATTCCTCTAAAATTGCCAGGTGACTTGGTTCACTTGTGGAACTGAAATGTAACCTTTCATTTGAGAGGCTATACTTCAGAAAATTATGCATTGGAGCAGCAGAGACTTTTAGAAGGTGGGAGTGATACACCAACCACATAAGAAGTGGAAAGCCGCAAGAGAATTTTTTGTGCTGTGAATAATGAGTCAGGAATACAGTTATGAAAAGCACATATCCCACTCTTTCATCAATGTGCAGACTCTTTCCTAAAGCTATTCTCATCTTCTGCAGCCACTGGTAAAATGCACAGGCATAACCTCAGATCCAGTACAAACAAATGAAATGTAAATGTCAGTGTGGTTGTAGCTACCTCCCCTAGAGCTAATTTTGCCACAGGATTAGACTGAATGTAAATAATAAGGAAGGCACAGCACTTTGAAAGAAACATGTCAATTTAAATTAAATAGGGCTTCTTATTTTATCTTACAAACCATGATCCAAGTAAGAGTCTCTGGCTTCCTGCCAAGCAAGTGGGCAACAGGCACCGAAGACCAATGAGTAATTTGCCTTTTGTGACACTTGAACATCTTTGGATTCATACACAGCCCACTATTTGCAACCCAACTCAAAAGCAGCCCACTACTGAGCTCTCTTTGCCTGACCCTCTGGTGCCTGCTATACCTTGCTAAGCACAGCATCCCCAGAAGCAAATCTCCCGGGGAGCAAGGTCACATAGACAAGTAGATACAGGATGACTGCCAGCCTCCTACACACTAGTGATACTTTATACAGTCCGGGTAAGAATGTATCGAGACACCCTCCACCTCCCCAAACACCACACCCTGGAACAGCTGAAAGAACAGCCCTTAACTCTGCAGCGACTTGTCCAGCTCCTTGGGCTCTGTAGCCTCCGTTTGACTCAGACAAGGTTCAGTTCCGTTTAAACCTGCCACAGTTGGGTTGCTTCCCTAAACAAGACCAGTAAAAATTTATTGAAGCACACTCATCCATACTTTCTAAATCTTCAAAGACGACCTCAAATAAGCAGGACAAGTCTACACAGCTCTAAGTATTATTACATGAATATAATCTTTCTATCTTTGGGAATAAAAAAAATTGAGAGCCATTATTTATAGCATGTGGTGGTGCTAGATTGTTTTAACTCACAGAAAAGATTGTTCTTAATAGGAAGGCTTTCCCACAGCTAGCCAAAGCACTCTTTTCTTTTAAAAATCAGGGCTAAACGAGAGCCCATATAGATCTCCTTTGAGGTTTGGGTTTCAGTTTTTCAGGAATTTTCATTTGTGATTCTTGAAATACTACTTAGCCTGATCCTACACTTTTTCCCAAGCTTTCTGCTGTGAAATAAAGAGAGAGTTTTCTAAACAATCTGCTTTAATTCTCTTGCTATATACAGAACATAAAATACTGTGCCCCAATATAGATTTTTGTGGAGATGTGGTTACAGATGGACATCCTGAGCCATGCACTGGTCTTAGCTTGCTTTGACCCACATACTACAGCCCAAGCACACCTCAACCTCTTTTACATGTTCTAAAATAATTGTTTAATAAAGTATTTTAAATAGTAATAATATTTGTATTTAAATAGCTAATGTTTCAAAGGATTAGTATATGCTTTGAAATTTAACATGCCATTACTAGGAATGTTTTCTCAGAGTATGCAAACCAAGATTAGATCTTTTTCATTAGAATATTAGTATTGAAGTCTAGGACAGTCCTCAAACAACATGCTACCAGAAAGTGACATCTCTGACATTGGTAATATTGAGCCATCAGCACGAACAGAACAGTATCTTTCTTGTTTGATACTGGTTTAAGGCAAGAGCATGACAATTATACAAGGAGATACGCACAGCAAACAAAAGGCTTACTGGAAGCACCAGCATGAGATGGGGGTTGTAAGACCCACGAGGCAGAAGGATCTGCTGGCACTGGGGGTGAGCCTGCATTACCCATCCTTTTTCTCTCGCTGTGGGGCAGCTCTGGACACTTGAGCACGAGTAATACAGACCTGTCCAGTGGGCAGCAATAAAGTAAGGAGTGAATAAAGCAGGAATGCAGCCATTTTATCCCATTCCGCTAAGGCCTCAATTGTTAAACCTGCTGTGATTGCCTTTGGCAAAGTCTGGCACAGTGACTGTCCTGAAATCAAGTATGGGGATACATTCTGGAAAGTATGAGCTGTACGCACAGGTCTCAGACACTTCTCAGAAACATTCAGTTCAAGTGAACTGCCGTGGAATAAGCACAGTTACGTTTCCTCCAACACTATCCTGCAACTCAGTCACATTCTGGTTTAAACTTTTGACTCGTTCAATTTTTATGCTCGTTGTTCATTTTATAATTCAGTTGTTATATGTTCCACTTTCATTACTTATTTTCCTTCGCAATCATCCTAGGATAGGGACTAATTATTTTAATAGCTCTCATTACAACATGCTGGTGCATTTGCTTTTCTTTTTTAAATGGAGTTATGTTTATACAACCTCTCTTTTTTTTTTTTCTTTAATTCTCATTAAACCACAAGAGAAATGGCAAACTCCATTATGCGTTATAGAAATAAGCAGTGCTTTTAGCAAACTTTTCAACGATCAGGGAAATGGGAGTGAGCATGATGAAAGAATTAGAAAGACTCATGCCCAAGGAATTAAAATGATACAAAACCTCTGCAAAATCACTGCGTCTAACTACGCTTCATTGAAAAGGTTTTAAAAGTTAAAAAAAAAGATTGAAAACTGGACCACTCTACAAATAACTTTACCAAATATGTGCTGAAAAGGACACATAGGCACAACTTAGCAGCAGCAAATGTTCAACCCAAAACAAAATAACCCCTCTGCATATGCGC
>JANHFX010028712.1:0-24260 GCA_027560015.1 Chloroceryle amazona
TGCCTCGCCGCCCTGGCCAGCCATGCGCTCGGCGGCAAGAGCAGCGGAGCAGCGCCGGCTGGCCCCGCAGTGTTTGTGTAAGGAATCCAAACATTGCACAAAGTCCAGAGCCGGCCAGCTGGTCTCTGTTAGGATCTTAAGGCTCATTTCCCTTTTCTTGAATCGCAGCACTAAGCTCTGAGGAAATTTTTTTTTTTTTATTATTCCCTCCCCCCGCCCCGGGCCACATGAATGGAGAGCGCCAAATTGTTTGTGAATGGAGGGTGGTGCCCACTTGGAGACTTTCTTATTTTTTTTCCCCTCAATGAATAACCAGACCCCATTGTACGGCTGGCGGAAAAACAATCCGCTGTAACAACACAGAGCCTGTTAGGGAGAAACATGCCTGCGATAGGCAGCTGGAGCTCTTCCAAAGCCAGTTCCCCTTCGCTTTCCCGCAGCTCGCGGGGCACCCGGGCTGTGCTGCCGCCGCACCGGCCCCCCTTTAACGGTAGAAATGCTGAGAGCGGCAAAATCTCGCCGGGAGGGGAAGGAGGAGGGGGATAAATCCGGCTTTGGAGCGGGTGGAAGGCGTGTGGGGGGCTGTGCTGGCTCAGCGCTGGCCTTTGTGTTTCAAATCCTCCTCGGGGAGTTTTATGCCCTTGGTACCAGCTGTGCCGGGCCCTTGCAGGGGGGTGGGTAGAGAGGGGAGTCAGCAACTCTTTAAAGGTTTGACAAATTAGGGGAGCAGCTAATTACCTGGCAAGCTGTGAACAGTTGTCCTGGAGCTATTCACTCCTCTTTGCGAAATCTGGGCTGTGTTTAGACTTTGCATGAAGCTAATACTCCACTTCCGATTAGTCTTGGCTCTCCGCTGCAGGCACTATTTAGGTAAAGATCTCTGAGGCGCTTTCCCTTTCCTAGAGCACCTGCTTTTAGAAATTAATTAGGTTAAGCGTATATTACTTGGTTTAAAATTATATATAGCGAGTGTACTTTGAGGGACTGGGAAGGATTTGGATTTAATGGGATGTTTGCCACTTGAACTCATACAATTTTGGGACCCTGGGAATTGATCCCCTCAGAGCACCTTGGCTGGAGGAAGGTGGATCCCATTTAGCTGCTTGATGACTCTCTGGCCAGCTAACTGGGAGCTGGGTACACCCCTGTGAGGGCAAGCAGGTCACTGTGTCCTGCTTACAAGCCCTTGGCGCTCCAAGCTGTCAAGCCCCCTTGGTCCTCGCTCGATGCCTCAGGGAGGCAGCTGCTGCCCTCAGTGCCCAGCTTGTCTCTCCTTGCTTTTGGCCCAGTGTAGGTCCATGTCTCATCTGTGGCTGTTGTTGAGCTGCCCGTTCCTTTCTCCCAGACTGTGCTCTGCCCTTTCTTGCCCCATGCCATGTCTTGGATCCCAGGGTGGAACAACTTTCCCTCTCCGAGTGATATCCTGGGATGGTGGGCCTGTCCCAGCCCTGGGAGCTCTGCTCACCCCTGCAGAAGTCAGCCCTGCCACCCTGTCTTGGTCCACTAGCATGTCACGGTCCGCTGGGGCACCCTCCTGACATCATTTGGTTGCCTGATGCTTCTGGGAGGGTAATTCAGCAAAGGTGCTCCCTAGGGGTGACATCACCCATCACTTTCTCCTGCACGGGTGAGCTTGTATCCTCCTCTGTCTCATTGCAGTGGTCCTGCACGCCCCACCTCCAGCAAAGATCAAGCGGGAGCTGCACAGCCCTTCCTCAGAGCTGTCATCCTGCAGCCATGAACAGGCTCTCTGTGCTGGCTATGGGGACAAGTGCCTCTACAACTGCTGGTATGTAGCACAGGAGTGCCTGCTGCCTACAGACCCCTTGGGTCACTGGTGCAGGGACTTGCCTCACTTGTCAGCCCGTGGCTTTTTCTCTCTGGCTTTGCTGTGAAGGAAAGCGGCAGGCGGGCCCAAGGGGGCTTTTTGCAGCAGGTAGAAGGGAAGAGGAAGATGGACCTGTTGGGCTTGACCTGGGTGCGGAGACAACCAGAAGCTCTGCAGCACCCTTCTGCCCTCGGCACGGTTCGGAGCAGCCCCGAAGCAGGGTGCTCAACGACGCTTTTCTCTTCCAGGTGTGGACTGGAACTTGGACACCTCACATGAACAGCGTGCATATGAACCAGCTGGGCTGAGCGGGATCAACGTGCGAGCCTTGAGATTCCTTTTTCTCACGGAGGAGAACACAAATGGCAGAAACAGTTTATGTGCTCCCAGATCATTCTACTGATGTGCTTGACTGAAGTGTGTAGGCTTTTTGCAGAAGAACTTACTAACTGACCTTTTTCTGTGAACATTGTGACCGCCCATTCCCCACCATCATACGTTTCAACTTAGTTAGCCTTTACTCTTTCCTTTCCTCTCTCTTTTTTGTTTTGGTTTTTTTAATCCTTTTTTTTCTTCTTTTCTTTTTTTTTTTTTTCACATAACTTTCTGTTGAAGCTGTTCTTTGGCTGGTTGGTTTTAGTACTGTAAACTGCTTCTGAGCAAACACAGAAATTTAGCAAAATTATGTAAACTTGATCCTGAAGTTTTAGAATGGCAAATAAATGTACAATTGTTTACATAACAAATGGCTAAGCAGAAAGTAAATTTCAATATGTCAGTATAGAGGCTCTACTTTATGTAGACTTAAATTAATGTGAGATATGTACCTTCATATTCAGAAATCTGGATGTTTCCTTCATACATTAAACTATTAATAAGCATAACTTTTCCACTTGTGTAATTTAAATACATGATAAAAAAGAAAAGGGCATTATTAGAGGGCACGCTCCAAATGCATGCTGGATTCTTTTGAGAAGGCATCCATTGGTCCTAACCAGATATTAAGAGTTTCCATTTTCCTTCCTCAAAAGGCTTTTTGGCAAAAAGTGCCCAAGAAAATGGCCTTTTGGCACGTTAGGGGTCAGCTCCGCGCTGAACTCCCCCGCTTTGCCCGCCGAACAGGGTAAAGGTATCGCCTGTCAGCATCTATTAAAAAGATGGGTTGATGCAGCAAGGCCTGTCCTGTTCCACCCGTGCTCCCAGAGCTTCTGTCCCGCTGGGTCCTTTCTTTGCCTTTCAGAAAGTCCATTCTCACCCTGTGTTAGTTCAAGAATGAGACCCTTAACCTGCAGTTTTAGCAGAGCTTCACCGGTGAAAATGGGCTGCAGCGGAAAGGTTTAGTTCAGAGGAGGCAGCTTAGGCGATGTCTTGTGCAAACAGGGTCACTGCCTCGTGAAGGCTCATTTGGAAAAGTCCAAGTGAACTTTTCTGTACAGTCACCATCAGGACCTGTCACCTGCTTCATTAACAGTCACTCGGAGCAAGCAGCAGAAGCCAGAGGCGAAGCCTTGGGCATCCTGCATGGCAGGGCTGGGTTGGCAGTGAGGCACAGCTCTGGTCAGGACCCCGTCTGCCTGCTGTAGGCAGGGTCTGAAGCAGCTCTCCATCCTGTTTTATTCTCATGCAGGATGAGCGAGGGCCAGCGTGATGTGTCTCTGGTTGCTCTGTGTGGAGGAGGCTGGGGGAAAGCCAGTTTTGTCCTTGCCTGTCACCGGGATCAGCCCTTCTCTTGTAAGACACACGGTCTGGGGAGGAAACATCCCCCATGAGTTCAAGGGGCTGCTGTTAAGGCTGGAATTTAAGAAGGAAGATGGTTTTAAGCCAAGAGATAGTGTTATTTTATATTGATTAGGGCACTCCTTTGAAAGCCAGAACCACCCTACTGCCTATTAAATATTTTGTGATATTTGTGAGGCATCCAGAAGGTTTGTGCACACGGGATGCCCATGTAAGTGCCCTGAGGTGAGGCTCTAACTGAAAGGAAGCTCCTTTTCCAGCTCTCCCATCACCCGAAACGTGCCGTGGAAGTAACAGGGCAGACCCAACTGAAGCACGGCTAAGAAAAATTATTACAACTCCCCTTTCAGGACCTTTCCTGTGCCCTTCACCTCCTCTCTGTAACCTTTAGCTCTCTGCTAGAATTTTTTGCTTACGGCTTTGGTGCTATTTAGGCTCATTTGCATTCATATTCTAAACCAACGCTGCTGAGAAACACAACCAGGGTTTGTTACAAACCGAAATTCCAGGTAGTCAAAGGAAGGGTGTGGTTTCTTGCCCCACTCGTGTTGACCAGGGAAGGCAAAGTGTAGCCAAGGGCCTGCAGGCCAGATGCTGCCCTAGTGACTCGGTAAGTGAAATTCTGGAGGTTTTGGAAGTCTGGATGCTGACCCTTTTCCTACTTTTTGTTTGTTTAGTTGCTTTTTTTTTGCCCTATCAGATTTTATCTTTTAATACTTGACATGTAATGCTTTTTATTTGACCACTCTAACTAAGAAACATACCTCCTTTGGGAGCTGGGAGGTGGTGGTGGTTAAAGATTTAGAACAACGATTATGTGGAGGAGGGTTCCGACTGCTCTGAGGCGCCGCAGCCGAACGGGGCGGAGCTGCAGCGGGGCTCGGAGGCGTTCCTTCACCTCCCCCGCTCTCCACCACGTCTTCTCTCACTAATTCGGCGTTAATAGTTCATTAAAAGCGCATTTTCCAGCACTTGCTGCCCTCAGCCAAGATGGCCGCCGCGACCCCGGGCGGCCGCGCTCCGCCTGCTCCCGCTGCGCACGCGCGGCCCTTCCGCCTCCAGGCGCCCTTCGCCATGTGGCGGCTGGCGCGGCCCGGCCGCTTCTCGGCGGCGGTGGCGGCGGCGTCCAGCGGCGGCTGGTACGAGAGCCTGTCTCGATCGGCGCCGGTGCAGTGGGCGGAGGAAGGGCTGCTGTGGCTGCAGGCGGCGACCGGGTTGCCTTGGTGGGCCGCCATCCCCTGCGGCGCCGGCCTTCTCCGCACCGCCGTCACCCTGCCGCTGGCCGCAAGCCAGGGCCGCCTCCTGGCCAAGGTGGGTTCCCGCCGCTGAGAGAGGGGCCGAGGGCGGCGGGCGGCTGCTGCTGCCGGGGGATGTTGGGGTGGCGGTACCGGTACCGAGCCGGCTGCCGGGGCTGCCTCCCGAGGCACCGCGTCCGGCGGGAGCTTGGCTGCACCTGGGAACCGGCTTTGGGCGCGCAAAACGCGGATAAAAGCGGGGAAGGGAAATGCGTTTCCTCCTGGTAACCGCCCCAAAATCGAGTTGTTTCGGTGTTTAGAATCAGGCGGTGCGCACAAGGTGCTGCCTGCGATTTGCTGCGGTGATTTCCACACAGCTTTTGCTACAGCCAGTCAGAAAAACGAGCTAAAATAACCCCCAGCAGCTCCCGAATGGCTGGGGTTTCTCCTCAGAAATCAGCTCGGCGCTGATTCAGATCAGTCGGATCTTGGCCCTTCCCCTGGGGACGGCTCAGGCAGGTGGGGTATTGCACGGCATTCTTCACCGATTGTCTTGAAAAAGAAGTAGAAACAGACCAATTCTTTTATTGCAACTTCTCTGGGGTCGGGTGGTTTGGGGTTGGTTGGTTTGTATGGGTTTTTTTTAAGTTATGATCCTCTTTTTATTGCAAAAGAGAATATATTTGTGCTCTTGTGCATTGGGGTCTTACATACTTCAGGGTAGTTATTCTGCTGACTGCAAAGTCGTGTGTGCTGCTGGGCTTTAAATCTTCTTTGAAGCCGTGTTTTTATGAAGTAGCTGCTCCTAATTCCTTGGATGAAGACAAAAGAGTTGCTTATCAAGAAGCAAAATGTTCTTACGTACTTGTTTCATTTAGCAGTACGGCAGGGTTTTGAACTGTAGCTGTAAAAGCTTCTCACTGGTTAGCGTCTGCACCTCCGCTGAGGATGAACGGTGTTTTCAGGCGCGTGCCTCGTCCCTCGATGCTTTTTAATGGCTGGGCAGTCTCGCGTGGGGAGAGGAAGCGGCTGTTGCACGTAACCCTGCATAAACATCTCTCCTTTTCTTTAGCTAGTTGGAAAACTTGCAGCCCGAGATCAAAACACTAGCTGAGCGTCTTCGCTATGAGGTTTCTGTTTGCGGAAAGCAGCGGGGTTGGTCTGAAAAGGTGGCCAGGTAAGGGGGGGACTTTCTTCACCTGTTAAACCCATTCCAGGTGGAGGGGTGGCAGGAGGGAAACTCCTACAAACAGCAGCCTTACAGAAAGATTCCGCCCTTGCCCAAAGCTTAGACATTGTGTTTTTTTCTGTTTCTATGGCTTGTTTTGAGGGAAGGGGGTTGGCAAAGGAGGGAGGCGTGTTTGAAGAGGAAGGGCTCTCAGGTTTTGCCGTTACACCTAAAGCAGTCAGCCTGACCCACGCAGCCTGTGGAAGTGTTATTTCAGCTGTTTCAGCTATTTCAGCTCTGTCACGTCATGAGATCACTTATTTTTTCTCCTTCCTTCTCCTTCCTTCTTTTTTCCCCCTTCTTCTTTCTTTTCTTTCCCCTTCTTTCAAAAAGGTTCCACTTTAAGAAGAACCTGCGGAGGATTGTGACGGAGCTGTACGTTCGCGACAACTGCCACCCCTTCAAAGCCACCCTGCTGGTGTGGGTGCAGATTCCGATGTGGGTCTGCGTGTCCCTCGCCCTGCGCAACTGCAGCGTCGGCGCCGCGAGCTCGGAAGGTGAGCCGTCCGAGCCGACGCGCTCTATAAACAGATGGGGTTTGTTCACCTGCTGGTTTTATGGGTGCTTTGTTGAGTAAAGAGTAGGATCTCTTTTAAGATTTTGTAGTTCTTTTAAACAAAAATGTGACAAGTTAGGTAGCTATTAAGAAAAACACAACTGTTTCCCAACCACAAAGTCTGCAGCCCCTGTAGGTTGCTGCGTTGCGTATGCTCCTCGTTGTCTCCTAAAATGTTGGTTGAGCTGAGTTTTTCTCACGGGGTTGCCGGTGTCAGCAGCTGTCACGAGCTGAGCTGGACCTCAGCTTGTGTCTCCCACCCTTTCTTACCTGTACCGATAGCAGGGCTGCCTTGACGTGCGATCTGCTAGGCCAAAGATTTCTGCTTTACTAACATTTATCGTGCAGCTAAAACATGCCTAGCAACCCGTGCCTTTTGATTGCCGTCCGCGGAGCGGTTCTGACTAACCCGAGGTAGCGCGTCGTGCTTCATTCCGTCTTTTCTCTGCGCTCGCAGTTCAAGAACAGTTTTCGTCAGGCGGAGCGCTGTGGTTTACGGACCTCACGGCACCGGATTCTACGTGGATTTTGCCGGTTTCTCTTGGGCTGGTGAATCTGCTGATCGTGGAGGTAAATAGGATGCTTGCAGAAGAATAAATCTTTTTATAGAGCTGTAAGATAATATTATGGAGTTATAAAACATGGTAAATTGGGGTGATTTCAGGTTATTGCCACTTTCAGCTCTGCCCAATGAGTTTAAAGTTAACTGACTTGCTCCAGTTAGTTCTACGTGCCAACACCCTTAAACCCCTCCAGGGATGGTGACTCGACCCCCTCCCTGGGCAGCCTGTTCCAGTGTTAGGTGTTCTTATCAAACTCTACCCCTCTGAATTTCATTTTCACTCCATTTTCCTCTATTTCACATGGGCTAAGACTGTCTTAGAGAACGAAAAAGCCAGTTTGTGACCCCAGACCTGGTTCTGCTTTCCTTCAGTTACCACCTGTCCGCCGCATTTGGTCTGTTCCTGCGCGCAGCCTCTTCTCCCAGGCCTGTGCTTCGGGCTGAGGCGTTGGAACCTCTGGGTGTGCAAAAGCGACGGTGTAAAATTACCAAATGAGCCATCTCAAAAGCTGTAGCAGCGTGTTAATTGAACTGGAGGGTGCAAACCAAAAGACCCTAGGTGACCAAGAGAGCTGGGTCACTGGGAACCTCGCCGCTGCCTCTCTTCTCGTTGCAGCGGCTTCAGCAAGGACGTGTTTGTAACTGTGGCTTTCTCCCCTCTCAGATCTTTGCTTCGCAAAAGATGGAAATTTCCAAGTTCCAGAAGCTTGCTATGAATCTCTTTCGGGTGGTGTCGGTGGTGATGGTCCCTGTTGCTGCCACGGTCCCGTCTGTAAGTAGAGTCTTAACGACGCGTCCGTTAACGGGCCACTCTGGTCCCTTCCTAGTGATTAAAGAGGGCTAATCAAGGCTCCCCGTGCGTTTAACAGGCGATACGCTCCTGCAGTGTGCCCTCAATTGAATAATGTGTTTTGTCTACCTGTGCATTTCAGTTTTTAACCTATTGAGAATATTTTTGTCCAGCATATTGACAGCATTTTTGTCCAGCAGGGAAGAAACTGCAAACTTACTGTTTCTAAACATCATTTTAGGGCTTGGAAGGATGTTCAGGGGCAGGTTAGCATCCTTTTTGTGATCTAAAAATGAGAGGAAAACTTCATATAAGGAGCTGTAAGCAAAGGTTTGGTGAGCATTTGCTTACTGCGAGAGGAAAACAACGTAGTTCTTAGATCAGCAATCTGTCCACAATCGCCTTGAAACACTTGTCATTTATACCAGGGCTCTGCTTCTGAATACTTTTGCAGTGGTTAGCAAAAATCAAGTGTCTGTAGCTTGGCTGATCAGAAACACAGAAGTTTAAACAAGTTTAATGTGGATTAATTTATGAGCTGTTGTCAAACTTCAGTGTAGACGACTTTTTTTCCCCCCAGAAGAGTTGAGAAAGAGTGAAAAATACATTTGAAATGGAAGCCATTGTTGTTGTTGAGAGGAGTGGTTTTAGGTGAGTTGTTTCTTTATTCGGTAACCGGGAGTGACCAGCGGTCGTGGTTCGCCAAGAGCTGCCTAAATTGGTGGTGTCTTCACCTTGCCCTGTCCTTTGTCTCGTTGCAGTCGGTGGCGTTGTACTGGCTGTCCTCCAGCGTCGTGGGGCTCTCGCACAACCTCCTGCTGCGTTCCCCGACCTTCCGCCGGCTCTGCTGCATCCCCAGGACCAAATCCGACTCGGATACTCCTTACAGGGATATTGTGTCTGCTTTGGCCACCAAGTACAGATTTAAGAAGTGATGTTGTTTTAAGTGATGTCGTTTTCGGAAGTGACATCACGTGAACCGTCGGAAGGACTGTCCCGCAGACATCTCCTGGGTGATGAAGTAGCGCTGTTTCGTTCAGCTGTACCTACTCACTGTAAAATGTTGCAGCTGGAATTATATTTATTTTCCAAATAAAGCCATAAAGAACGACTCTTGGGCGTTTTTATTGGGAAGTTTTGTTCCAAAGGTGGTCATTCTGCTGTTAGAAGAGCCCAGTCGTGCCGATTTATCTCCTGAATAACCATAGGGTCTGATTTTTTTCTGCAGCTGCCAAGTAAACGTTGTCGTCGTCCGTCTGTTGTGCGTTAGGTCTGGAGTCAGGGGGACAAGTTTCTTGCATTGTTTCTGGTGACATCCTGTTGAGTGACAGCCCTTTCTCTTCCTGATCTCTTTTTCCATGAGTGAAATAAATTAGCAGCTGCTTTCTGCAAACACTCAAGTCAGGTAGCACCTTGCAAAAGGAGGGATGATGATAAGAAACCAGGCACATCAACTGACTAGCAACCTCTTTTTTTAAGGCAAGTCCTAAGGGTAAACATGCATATATTTCATGCCTTAAAGGACCTGTATATGATGTTTTTTTCACGTAACCATCTAATTGCACGTCGGCCCTTCTGTCAGGGTGCGCGGGCTGGCACCTCGCCTGGCTCCGCGTACGTCTGAAGTCAGGGGACGTGACGTTGCTGAAACTCTGCAAACAAACGCGTCTCTGCGCAGAGGTCTGTGCAACCCTGACCTTGGAAAAGGTTGTGTTATTTGTTTGGGTTTTTTTTCTTAGAGAAGCAGAAATCGGAGGAGAGGGCAAAGCTCTGCTTGCACTCTTTGCTCTCCGAGGGTTGACATAGCTCAGAGTGTTTTCTGAGAAAAAAAATGAAAGTGTTTTGAAAAAGTCTGTTTAAAAGGGATTTTTGTGGATGTTTTGTAAGTAATGTGACGTGGAGGTTCCTGTGGCTCACCTGTTTCTTCATCTACTCTATGTGCTTCCCATTCTGGCTTTACTAAAACCAAAGAACTTGTAGGTGAATTGCCAAAACCTGCTAGTAATGAAGGGTTTGAGATTTTGGAAAGGAAGAGGGAGGTTAAGAAGGAAACTTTACTTACTAGCGTCAAAGTACCGTGCGGGCTGGTCAGTGGTGTCCCATTCAGTGCAGCTGTTGGTATAATAACAGAATCGCAGGATGTCTTTGGTTGGAAGAGACCTTCAAGGTCAACTACTCCAACCTTCGGCTCAGCACTGCAAGCTCACCGCTAAACCGTGTCCCTGAGCACCAGGTCCACACGCCGTTTAAATGCCTGCAGGGGTGGTGACTCCACCGCTGCCCTGGGCACACCATCCCAATGTTTGATAACCCTTTCAGGGAAGAAATGTTTCCTACTGGTGCAGTTTACAAATGTCACCTTTTGCAGCTTGCTGGAGGGAAGCGCTGCTGTATGCCGGAGAACTGGATCCTTGCCCAGACCCCCAGGTTGGTTTAGTGAGAAAGGCAGGTTCTTCATTCAAAGCTGAGTTACTGGGGTGGACTCCTTGAAGTGCAAGAATGTGTTGGGATTTTTTCAAAGGCAAAGTGTCATTTTTTTGGCCCTTGAGCTCCATGGTTTCCAGAAAGAAAAGGAAAAAAAAAAAAGGCTCTGGTGTTTTTGAAGGAGCTGCTGTACACACGGGGGTGCTCAAGCTGCAGTTTGTGTTGTCAGCTCTTGGACTCTAAACTCCAGAGCAAGCAGGCAGGCCTCCCATCAACACCTTCTGCTTCGGTCTTTTCATCTCGCTGCCGTCTCAGAATTTAATCAGCCCATCCCTTTGCTGCACACGCTGCTTTTCCACCTCGTTGCCGTGCCCCCTTTGAAGTAACCCGGAGTCGAACGCCGCTGATCTTTAAAACAACATCAGGAGCTGGCTGGCTGCTCCTCTCCGTGGGCTGAGGATGCCAAGTGGAAGTTGGCAGGTGTTGGGACAATCCCTCTTAGCACCCGGTTGTCTTTGCAAAGCCATCGGTTTAGGCAGCCGTGTGGCCAGCTGGCCGGGGGACTCCGCGCTCGCTTTTCACTTGTGGGATTCCCTGTATTTAGCCGCCTTTGGACGGTGACTAAAGCGCTCCCCCTTCCTCGGAAGCCCCGCACAGCGCTGAGAGTAACAGCAGCTGCTCTTCTCGAAGTGAGGGTGGTTTACTCTTGTTAAAGTCTGAGGGATCCCAAGTCAGCATCATCTTAAAGGAGAGGGGAGCTGGCCAGTGGGGAATTTGCACCGGGCGCAAACTGACAGAGGCAATGTCCTTAATTCATTTTGGTTTCCTGTTCTTTTTTTTCCCCCCCTCTATTTTGTAGATTCAGGACTCGTTTAGGCCACGATTTCATAACATTGCTGGATCTCTCAGCAGTACGAGCGTGGTCTAGCTCGAGCTGGGCTGTGCAGTTGTATTTGTGTCAGGTTAGAAGACAGAAACACGACGTTGCCGCTGACGTCGGGGCTGTCTTGCGCCAGCCGCGGGAGGAGGGGTGATGCTGGGTCTAGTGAAAAGTTGCAGTCGCAGAAACACACAATGTGCTGCAAGCCCAGAGGTAACTCACCAGAAACCTGAGAACAAGTTCTTTAACCTGCCGTACGTAAGAAAAACCCTTCCTTTTGTTTCAAAGGAGGAAGATGGGGGAGTCCTTCAGGACGAGCTGCTGCTGCTTTGGTTATTTTTGGGCTTTTGGATGAGGGTAAGAGGTAGCCACAGAGCCCAGAGGGCTCTTTTTTGCCCACTTTGTTCGGGAAAATGAAGGTCCTGTCACACTTCTTCACTGACCAAATTATCTGGTTTTGACCACAGATAGACAAAATGATAATAAAAAGGATGTCTCTGCTTTGACATAGTTCTGTGGCAGAAAATAGCAAAGAAATCTGCAGTATTAGTGGCTACCGTGAATGTAGAATTGGAATTTAAGCCAAATTTCATCCGTAGACCGGTGAGTGAAGACCATCATCACCTCTCTGAAGCAGTTAAATTCTGTTCCACGTGACTGTGACACGGGGCGCTGAGAACCACGTAGGCTGACGTAGACCCAAAGAAACCAGAACTCACCCGAATCCTTTCAGTTCTGAGCATCATGGTTGGAGCCATTTTATTTCTTTTTTTCCTTCGAACTGATCCCCAGTATTTGCTTTCTGACGTTCGCTTTTCCCTGTGTAGCACGATGAAATGCACTGAAGCACCTTATCTTGTTTGATTCTTTGTGACCTTTGCTAGATTCTGTGACCCTGCTTTGGCAGGGAGGTTGGACTCTAAGATCTCCAAGGTCCCTTCCAACCCCTGTGATGCTGTGAGCTCGTTTGCAAGCTGGGAGGGGAGAAAGAAACTGGGAACTTGATCTTTCTTGCTGCTCAGGTTCAAGCCAGGAGTTGGACTTTCTCCCTTTTCCATGTATGTCTGCGTGGTTCACATTATTTGCTGATTGAGGTGCTACCTAGTATCGACACTCAGCTCCTTGAAAATATCCCCGTTCCTTATTTCTAGGAATGTCTTTAATTTGTTGCCAGAATTAGGGTTGAGTCAGTAGGTCCTTACCAGCTTTTGTAGCTGGAGAAGGTCCAGCTGTGTCAGAAGGAAAACAGCCAGGGGCTGGAAGCAGGTCTGCTGATTTTCATCTGTAATCGCCGTGCAGTTCCTGGGGTTAGTTGAGTTACTGCCCATCTTAAAGTGCTTGCTCCGGAGAGTGCAACTAATAATTCTCTTTTAGTTTAGAGAGTAAACAACCTCAGATTAATTGGGTAATAAAAGCTTTGCTGCGCTTGCATTTTTCCCCTTTATATGCTCTGACTAGAAGGCCGAGAGATAAGCTTTGCTGGGAGGTATTTAGAGTAAGGATTTCAGCAGCGAGTCCCCAGGGACCGACTGCGCGCAGGCCTGTGGTGTTTGTACAATGACATGGTGACCTTCTCCCCGTCGGCTGTGGGTTATCTAGAAGGACCCTATTGTAGAAATGGTGAGGAAAAGAGGAGCAGTGACTCCCTAAAATGGTTTAATCCAGCCTGGGAGGTGCTGAAGTGCACGAGTGAGGGCTTGACCACGATACGGTCTTTTAAATACGCTAAAGATAGGGAAAAGTAATTCTGATATTCCGGCCGAGTGACATCAGTTTGGAGCTTGAGGCTTTTATAATTCTCCTCCAAGTTGTACGGGGTGAGATGATGTTCTTACGGCGCTGAGGAACGCAAACCGCAGATGGGTGGCACGGGCACGAGCAAAGCGGCCGTGGTGTCGCTGCGCTGGCATTAGAATGGGTGGGTTTGTCACCGCCTCCGACTCTTCTCTTTGCTACTTGGATGAGCATCACTATGACCTGGAGCCAAGCAGTGTGTTTCTAGTCCTTATTGCGAAAGCTTTGCGCTCCCCTCTCAAAAAAATTCTTCGCTTTGGCGTTTATTTTTGTTACTAATCGCTCATTTTCTGACCTGAAAAATGAAGGCGGGTTGCCCCGGTGAGCTGGCAGCCTCCCCATCAGTTACTGCCTGCCTCTTGGTACCTAACCCTTAGGCTGCAGAGGATGCAGCATTATCCAACTCAGAATTATGTATGTGATGTGGTATTGTAATGATAATACATTATGTTACTCCTGAGGAGCTTTGCAGGGATTAGTGTGTTAATTTGGTGTTGTTTTGAAGTGATCTGAGATGGAAGAAGTAGAGACGGTGACTGGGCAGTAACAGGAATTCTCAGAAGGGGGGATTTTTCGAGTTGGTGACCGATGGAGGGTCTCGAGCTGACAAGTGGGGTGGATTCGTGTGCTTCCCAGTGGAAAGTGAGTAGGCTCAAACAGCCTGAGAAGCCTGGAAAAAGAGGATTCTGCCTAAAAAGCAGGCAGAGCTGGAGCAAGCTGTGATGGAGGGGCCTAACTGGACTGAGCTTACTAATTTAACAGCTCAGCTTTGGGGGAAAGTTGTTATTTTTTCCACAGAGCGAACAGTGAACGCTTGAGTTACAAATACCTTGAAAAAAAAAGAAAAGGCTTTTTCTCCATCTAAAGCTCAGTAATTTCCCTGGGCAGCCCCCTCCCCAGCTCTCCTTCCGAGGCAAAAGAGGAGACCGTTTTGCTGCGAGAGGAGTCGGGGTGGTATATTCCCATCCTACCATCTAGGGCCTGGCAGCTGCTCCCCACAAGTTTACTGGGCTCCTTTAGACCCAAACAGGAAACGCTCACTTGCCATTTTTGGTCACGGAGTTTTCTTTGTGCTGCGTCAAGGCAGATCTGGTGCGCTCGGCTGAATGTTTTATTTGCTATGGGAATTTGCTTTGGCTAATGCAGTTTTTTAAGACCTGTTGGTTCGTGTGGAGGTCAAGGAACATTTATGTAAGAGAGTCTTCAATAACATTCCTTAAACTTGGCAACTTGGGAAAAAAAAAAAACCACAGAGCCAGTTTCTCTCCTCTTTAATACTTAAATTTTTTTGCGTGGATCCTTTTGACTTCCAACCAAACGGTGAAACTGCTTTCAAAAGCTGAAGACAGCATCGTGTACAGTCAGCGACGTGCTTTAGCAATTAATTTCCCTTTTATTTTTTAATCTTTCCCCCCCTGCCTCCCTGTTAACGAGGGTTAACCCAAACCCCAGCACGCTGCCTGAGAGTTTTCAGTGGAACTGCTGTATACAAAGGTAAGAACTCTCTAAGCTCCCTTAAGTCCAGTTGTGTTTTTTCACGCATCCAAACGCTCCGGAGATGCCAGATGTGAGGGAAGGCCCTGTGTTCTGTGTGTGTAGCTGCTTCTCTTCACTGAAGAACCTGCAGGATTTGGGTGTTGTCTGTGTTTCTGTCACGCTCGCCATCTGTACGAATGCTCAAGGCATTCGCCTCCTCTCCAGTCTAGGAGAAAACCCACTCTTTGGTAAATTCCACATTAAAAGCATCGGGTGAGGAAATGTTTGAACTGATTTCTTCCTTAAAAAGAGGAACCAGCCTCAAGGTGACCCAGGGGAGGTTCAGGTTGGAGCTGAGGAACAATTTCTTCCCCTTGCAGGGCTGTCCAGGTCTGGCCCAGGGCAGGGGGGGGGGTTCCCATTACAGGCAGAACTTTTTCTACTTTCTCTTATTGCTTTTCCAAACCAATGATGTGCAAGTGGCAGAGGTGGAGAAAGACATCAGGAATTATGGGGGAAAAAAAGAAGAAAAAGGAAAAAAACAGATAGTAGATGTTGTCATTCTGTGTGAGCTAAGCCCTGGGTGGTGGAAAAAGTTGTTTGTGAAGCTCTAAGGAAAAAAAACGCATTGACCTTTGACCATATTTGGCCTTTTTTATCTTCTTACAGTTCTTGCAGTTACACCTGGGGTGAATTAATCTCTTCCTTAGCTCCGTCTGACTGCTCAGGCACGCGTCTCGCGCCGATGGGTCAATGTTCTGGCAGCCTTGTTGTGCAGAGGTGACACCATTTTCAATAGGACATCCCGAGGAGGGGCTAAATCTGCTGAGGAAGACACAGTTTGGCTTTACATGAAGTTTAAAACCAGCAGCTTGCTAAGTATATTCCAGTGGCAAAATACTTACACGTGCCTGTATCTATGGTCACCTTGTCTCTCTGACTTTTCCTCTTTTTCCTGGAACTCTGAGGAGTTTTTGTGCATAGTTATTTATTTCCTGACCCACCAACAGCCTCTCGTGATTCATATTTATGTACCTTAGGCACAAAAAATGGCTGTGAATTTTCTCCCAGTGTTCTGGGTAAAACCTGAGCGCTTTCTTTTTCAGCAGAGGCGCTGCTGCAGGCGTAACGAGCAAACTGGGTGTAAACTGGGGGGTCTGTGAGGGTTGGGAAGTGCTTTGCAGTTTCACCTATATAACTAAAATAAAGGGCGATGCTTTCAAGGCGCTTGTCTCGCAAACAATGCTTGAACCAAGTCTTCCACTGCCTGGGACAGATCAATGTAGACTTTCCCTAAGGAGAAGGTATTGCTGAAACGTTGTCGGGTTGTGCCCACTGTTGGTGTATTGAAAAACCACGGTTCTCAGAGTCCTTTGTGATTTTAAGCCCTCATATAACGCTCTAGTAAAATCTTGAAGCTTCATTTCTAGATACAACTTGATGCCCCTGACCTGTACATTTCAGGCAGTTGTTGGCTGAAATGCAAACCAACCTGGGAAGGGTATTTTGGGACTTGAGATAAAGGGAGGGAGGGAGATGCGAGTTCTGCTTAAACGTTCTTCCCGGACGGTGATTTGTTGGCCTCCTAAAATTCTTACTGAGCTGGAGAAACTATTCCTGAGGGAGTCAGGGTGTCTTGTATGGCCCAGGAGGTTGGGAAAGAGTTGGAATACGTGTCCTTAACAATATTCTTTCTCTATATAAGATTTATGCCTTGCACCTTTTTCTGTTAAACCTTCTCAGTGAAAACTAAATGCTAACTAGGAAAGTTTTTGGTTTCAGTTCCAAGCAAGGAGAGAACATCACCCAACCTGTACCCTCCCCACACCCCAGTGTGGTTTGGATTCAGTTGAATATTTGTAGCCGGTTCCCGAGACAGGTCTGCTCTCAGCTCAATCCAGGGGCTTGTACAAACTCTGCCCCCTCCCCAGAGTTCGGGAGGGTAAAGGACGGAGGGGAAAGGCGGGGGGGTTGCTGCAGACAATCTGCTTCTGTCTCTTTCAGGAGCTCCTTGAAGAAAGGGTTGTTCTGTTTGTCTGGGTGGGTCGGTTCTGGGTTTCTTGCGGCGATGGCGAGGGAATTTGGGTTCTGGAAGAAAACAAAACCTTACGTCTTGTTAGAGTGAATGAAGTACGTGAAGATCCTGGCTGGCTGAGCAGGTTGAGATTGATGCCGCTCGGGCTCCACTGCCACTCTCACCGGCTCAGCCCAGAGCGAAGCAGGGCAGGTAGGTTGGCAGCCGGAGCTACCTCGGCCCCGAGGATGCAGCTGCAGAGTTCTCTCCGACTGCCAGGGCTTCCCCAGCTGAAACCAGCAGCTTTCCAAACATTTTGCGGCACCCTGGTGCACCCTTTCTCAGAAACAGCGGTCGAGTGAAGCGCCTTTGCTGGTTCACGTGCTTCTCCGAGCCAGCTGCGGGCCATTGGCCTTTTGGGGGGGTTATTTTTGCTGAAGCACAGCTTGGGGAGCTGTTGCAGTGGACGGGGCTCGGTGTGAAGTGCAGAGGCAGTGCCCAGAAGAGGGCACCCCTGCCCAGAGGAGCATCAAAAGGGAGGGTTCCCAAGCAAGACACCGCACGTAGGTTTCCTTTGTCATGCCAGGAGTGATGTCCCTGATTACACAGGAGTGGGCTGAGAAGCGGTTATTTCTCAGGAGGCATTTATAAGATGGCACAACTTTCCTTTCAGTGAGATCTGGTTTTGCTTTCTTTGCTTCTTAGTTGGCTGTTTGGTTGGATTTTTAAATCAATTTAGAAGTAAGATAAAATTAATTACTTCCATCAAGACCTTCCCTATATTCCTGGCATATTCAAACAGCGTAATCCACGCAGAAATAATATCTGAGTAGTCTCTGTTTGCTGCCAGCTTTGCAGGAAAGGCAAACTGCTGAATTTTGGGGTAGGTCTCTGGCTCGTCACCCACGTTTGATGGTTGCTAATGCTGTGCTAGTGTTCAGGTGACCAGAGTCTCCTCTGCAGGAGCAGAGGGAGCGTTTCCTTCACTTGCTTTATTCTGTTCATTCAGTGCTGTTGTTAACCAACGAAAAATACGCTGCCTCTCCCAGTCGTGTGAGCTCAATCTGAGCATCGGTCGGTCTTCAGTTGCCATTTTTATTCCTCAACAGTCAATGTTTGGTGTACTAAGGACGTAAACGTTCTTCTGCTAATCGCCGAGTGATTTTTTTTCCCTGAGGTCTCTAATTTAGAGCCATTCCAAGCAGTTTTCTAAGCTCTGCTGGAACATTTATTGAATGGAGTCTACAGAAGCTGCTAGCCAGGAAAGATCCTTTGGTTTTGCTGCTCTCTGGGAAGAACACAGCAGCTAAATCTTTTTGTGGGGAGGCGAAACTTCCCCGGACAAACAGAGCCTTCCCTTTCTGTCCAGCTAATGCTGCTTCAGCAACCATTCTTTAAAGCACTCTGCTTTACTGCGAAGGGGACTCAGCAGTGCTGTCATCCACAGGTCTTTGTATGGCAATATTTGGGGAGAAAGCTCTGTCAGCTAAAGAGAGGCTTGGAAAGTGACTTTTAGTCAGAGTATTTCTCCGAGTTCAGCTGAGCAGGACAGGGAATCTGCCTGAGGATGAGATTTACAGATTGGATGAAAAGAATCTGTGGCCGGAGGAGAGGAAATGGCAGAAGTTGGAAATAACGAACAGCAGCTTCGTATGTATTGAAGAGGGAGCAAATAGGGCACGAGCAGATACCAGGTGCTCTGTGTTTCTTCTTATATAGGCTGCTGTCAAGCTTAAACCTTTTAAGCATCTTAAACTGATACCGAATACGGTTCAAGGTTTAAAAATTACCACCAAAAAATCAGTACCTGTTCCAGACTTTTCTAAGATCCAGTTAGAATTAATTTAGCAACTTTTGGCTGGGAGGCCAACAGGTAGCAGCATAAGCTGTAGTCACCTAACTTCTGAGAACTCCAGCTTAAGCCTTTGATTTTTATACCCTCTACCTCCTCCCAGTCAAAAATAAAGTTTTTGAGAACCTGGGTTGTAATTTTTATCTCTCTTTGTGCACATAAACTGGCAATTTTGAGCAGGGCGCTGAAATTTTTTTCTTTCTCAAAGGCTCCTAAGCAGAATTATTTGGAAAGGCAGCAAGAAGGAGAGTCCTGAAATAATTCCTGTCCTTCCTCAGCGCAGCCAGTCACCGAAGCTGCTGTTGACGGTGAGAAGGGACCAGAGGTGCCTTCTAAAGGTCCCTTGCAAGCCAGACCGTTCTGTGACATACGACAGTGGAGCCGTATGCTGAGTGGAGCAATCCAAATTCACATCAGCCTAAGACTTAGTATCTAAAATAACCTGGGAAGCGGATAAGAGAGAGAATTCTTCTTTCCACACTGGGGACCTGCCTTGATTGCTGGAGCTGGCTCTGCGTGCTCTTGCCAAAGATAGCAGATGATTTTTAATGGCCACACCTAGTCAGGATTGTTATTTTATGTCTCGTCCAATAAGGGACAGAATAAATGTTGTTCCATTTCAGAAACATACAACAGGCGCAGTGAATGCTTCCAAAACTAACAGTTCCTTAGCAAAATAACCGTGTTCTGGGGAGTAGCAGAGCTGAGCTCTTTATTGGTCTAATGCTTGCATAATGTGGCTGTTATTAACTTCATTAGTGTCTATTGTGCCGGCTCCCGTTAGAAAACACACGCTGTCGTCATCTTCTGATTGTTTTTTGTTGTTGTTTAAGAGGTTTTCAGTAGAATTGAAGTGGCTGGTTTGCTTCTCCCAAGCCTGTAAGTTTCATTTTTAGTCCGCTGTAATAAAAGCCAAAGCAGCAAAGAGCGCAAGACGTGACAGAGGATGGTGCATCTGCTAATTCCGCTTCACATCCGAGTGGATAATCGCGAGGCTGCTACTCGGCAGCTCTTCTCTCCTTCCTCCGCTTACTGGCCTCTTCTGTGTTTTATAAACTGTGCAGAACTAGCAAATAAACTGCCTGAAGCACGAGTGTACACTTCAGAGACCCAAGGCTGTTGCACAAGCATCTGTTCGCCGAGGGGACTTGTGCCTGCGGAGCCCCCGGTGATGGCTGGAATCATCATTTCAGGTTCAAGCAGCAGGTTTGATGCGGTGTTTATGCTGCGGCGTAAGGAAGAGCTTGGCTTTGGGCTTGTTCAGTGCACTCAGTTGTAACTTGCGACAGGGAGGCCTCCGGAGCAGGTTCCAGCCTTTGCTGCAGAGTCACCCTAACGTTCCGAATCCGACAGAGAGCCTGAGTTCCAACTGGCGCGCGCGGCGTTAGTGAAAGCGTCCTCGATTTTGGAGATTTATCGGGTTGTTTTTTTTTGGTGAGAGAGTGTCTGCTTTGCAGTAGTCATCTTTATTTGCAAGGCTTGGAGGCTTCCTCGCAAGAGCCGCCCCGCGACCGGCCAACTTGCTGATTTAGAGCCTATGGTATTATTATTGTCCCCAGACTCCAGCCAGCATCACGAAACCACAAGAATCAAACAAACAATAGGATTTGTTTGGTAAAAAACAGTTTTTCCTAACCACGAAAGATGTCATTTGTTGTACTTCAGAGATTAAGAGGGAGGGAGGGAGGAAAATTCCACTGGTTTGAGTCCAGTCCCAAGGGAACGCCCAAGCGTTTGTCTTCTGTCCTGTGAAGCAGGACGGCTGTTCCAGGAGAAGCAAACCCAGTCGTTTGGGGCAGCTTTACAGACTGGTAAATCCAGAAGTAGCTTTCACAAAGTGGCTCCAAGTTGGCAGCCACGGCATTCCTGACTACCTGCGGGTTCCTGCGGCCGTTCCGTTCATAGAACGAGCTCCCAGACGAGCAGGGAGCCCTCACCTTAAAGATGCACGTAGGAAAAGTCAGGGTCCAGCTAAAACCTCGCACCTCAGACTCGCGTCGGTGAAGTTCAGTGCGTACGCAGGGTGGTGGGACTTCCATCTCTTCGTCTTCTGAAATGGCTTCCTGCTCGTCCTGCGCTCACCTACCACGTTGCTTAGAAGTTGACGTCACGTCTTTCCCAGTATGGGAGACGTTTCACAGTCTGCTGTAGGCTACGTAACCCACCGCTGCTTGCAGGTTTCCAAAACTGCTGGGATAGCCTAGTAAAGTTTTGGGTTACGTGATGTTAAATTTGAGTGTTTCCCCGAGTGTTTTTCTGCAAACATCTTTTTTTTCCTCCAGTAAAATAGAAGCAAGGCGGTCTTTATTTTGTGTTAAGTAAAAGAAACTAGTTTTCCCAGAAGGAAATGGAGTTTGAAAGCTCCTGCCTCATTTCATACAAAACTAAAGACAAACTTTATTAGGACAAAAATCAAACCAGACTCTTAATGAACCGTACTTTTCAGTACGTTTCAAAAACCATATGACAAGTAATCCTCATTGCAGCTGAACATCCAGGAAGAATTTAAGCAGCTGAAAGCAGACAAAGTTTTAGCGTTGGGCTTCAGTTTTGTCTTTTGGAAACTTCTCATTGTTCCTCTCGGTTGTCTAAAAGTCACAGAGCGTGAAGGAAATAGGTGACAGTTACCACTAGCTTCAGTGAGATGATGCTTTAAAGAATCAGCCTTGCCAGAGCTTTAAAATGTGGGATTGAGATTTTAAAAACATTTCTGTGATGTGTTAGGAAACGAGGGCTGCAGTCGATTTCCTTCGTATCGAGTCCAGATGAGCAATCGTGAAACTATCGGGTAAGATGTTTTTTATTTCTACCAGGGTGGCTTCTCCCTTGCAGTCTCTGCCTAAGGAATTCAGCTGTTCCCAGTGTTGATGCCGTATTGGACGTTAAGCAGAGTCCCCCCAACTGTGAAGTTACCCAAAGTCTAAAGATCTTACAACCTAAAATACTTGAAAATGGTGGTAAAGCATTGCAAACGAACCTTTCGGAGTCATAGAGGAAAACTCATCGGCAAGGCAGCCTCTCTCTTCTGTGAAAAACTTCTAAAATTTAGAGGTACTGATAAAACCTTTAGAAAACAGAAAGAAAAGAAAGGAAGGAAGGAAAAAAGATTGGCATAGGAGTCTGGTGGGGAACCAGCGCTTCTTGGCCGCATACAAATTCTTTCAAAGAAGCATTTGGAAAAGTTCTTCGCAGCATTTTTATTGTGTTTTTTTTTCATCGCTCTGCTTGCCAAGACAATTTCATGTGGGCTGAATACTCGGTCTCTCTCCTTCTCCTCAAGCTCTTTGACATGAGCATCTCATCTCAAAAAAAGGCCACTTTTGTCCCTTGGACAATTGGGCTTCTTCCTTAGGAGGGCGATGGCAGCAGCTGGGACGTGTTGCAACGCAGACAGATTTCCGCAGGCTTCGGAGCGAGGCTGTACGTCGTGTGGCACGGGAATCTTTTCCCTGCCTTGCCGTGGCAAATGGAGACGGACGTTCTCTAGTTGGGCAGCGGCGATGGGTGAGGGTGGCCAAGCAGCTCCTGGCTTCGAGATGTCCCGGGAGCTACAGAATATAGTAAAACCCACTTGAATGTTGGTGGTTTGAGTGGTTAGTGACTCATAGGGCACCAAACCCAGCAATGATTGGAAGTTTCTGTTGGGCAACGGTGCATTCTCTAAGAGCAGAAGAGTTGCATTAGTAGAACAGACAGTTGTCCATCTGGTCTGATATCCCAGTTTGGGATGCTTTAACGCGAGGCGTAAATCTTCGTTTCCACAATACACTGTTAATTATCTAATGCTGTAGGCATGGTGGGCTTGGAGCAGAGGGGATTTCTTTCTGATCCCAGCTGGTGCTCAGCTTGTGCCTTGGTGATAAGGGTTGATAGCTTCAGTAATTCTTCCGTAAGCCAACGGGCGGTGGATAGTTATCCCTTTTCATTGTGGAATTTCTATTGGTGTTCCGCAGACTTCAGCTGCAGGAGGTGGAATTGTACGGATGCTCCAGCAGCTTTTTGAAGTTTGCCAACTAGTTTGTCTCAGTCTAATTCCCTCTCCTGCGAGTCCTGTAAATTTGCTTTACAGAGCAGCTGAACCGATCCTCTCGACTAACGGTGAGGTCTGAATCTTTTCATCCATAATGAATAAAGTCCTATTACGTCTAACGAGATTGACCCCAATCCTCCCGCACGTGACAAGCAGCGCCCCTCCATCTGTACGAATTTCAGTGAGTAATATTTCTCTTTGCTCTACAAAGCCTCTCGTTTTCTCTCTGAAAGTGTTGGGGGTAACGTAAGCAGCCACCGGGAGCACGAGAGCTTATTTGCTGGCTCAATTCAAGGACGCCAAAAAGTTGCGCTGGCCCTTTGCTGGTCTGTGAAGACTCCAGGTGGGTTGGTTTTTTTTTCTGATTGTCGCTTTCTGGAAGAGTCTTCGGTAGCTGAGATTAAATATTTTGGATTGCAAGGCTGGGATTTCTTTACAGAAGCAAGCTCTTGATCTCCCCTTCTAATTTACTAATGCTCTCACTTCCTCCTGTGTTTTGGATCCCTTCCAATGTGGTCTTAGCAGCAGCTGTGACCAAATGTGTATCTTCCTTAAGCTCGTTCGTGCTGTATCCCTTCCTGAATACCAAGATGACGTTCCGATGGCAGTTGTCCGCCCCGGATGAACAGGCAGCATGTCTGCTTGGGGCCTTTTCTGTCTCGTTAGTGTTTTCTCCCTCGCAGTGCCTTTGGCTGAAGCAGCTGGGCCGTCCCTGCTGCGTGTTTGGGACACCAAAGTCAACGCCTCCCTTATCTCCCAGGGAATGGGGGGGTTGGATGAGGCCCCGTGTCGTTGGAATCTAGCATTGCCCTGACTACACCAGAGAAAAACAAGGGAAAAATGTTGGTCTGTAGCATTGGCAGCACCCACTTCAATCTTGCCTTAGGTCTTCCAGATCTTAAGGGGTCTACAAGAAAGCTGGGGAGGGACTTAGGATGTCGGGCAGTGATAGGACTGGAGGGGATGGGTTAAAACTAGAGATGGGTCGATTCAGATTGGACGTTAGGAAGAATTTCTTCACCTTGAGGATGGTGAGACGCTGGAACTGGTTGTCCAGAGAGGTGGCAGAAGCCCCATCCCTGGAAGTTTTTAAGGCCAGGCTGGATGGGGCGCTGAGCAACCTGCTCTAGTGGCAGGGAGGATGGAACTGGGTGTATCTCAAGCATCGTTACGCTTCACAGAGGCGCGTCTCCCGCTGCTGTCTCAAGGAGATCAGAGAGGCGAGAGAGAAACCTGGCTGGGCATGTCCTGAGAACTCAGCCCGGCGGAGACGCTGTGGCCGCAGTGTCCGAGAGCCAGCCCCATGGCACTCCTGTGCCTGGCCCGAGGCGTAAGGATTCGGTTTAAGGTAGCGATGCTACAAACAGCTCTGCAAAGTGCTCCACTTCTAAATCCGCTTGACTGGAAAAGGGGCCCGGGGTTGTTTGTACCTAGGGTTTTTTTGTCTTTTTGCCTTCCCTTCCATCTTTTCAAATGAGAACAACGTGGGAGGCCTTTATTTTTCTGCATCAGAACTGGAGGTGGGATAAAATGTAAACTCCTTTCCCTTTTTCTGGCGTGCGTTGCGTTCACAGACCACGAAGACGTCTGTTTTCTTCCGGGGCCGTGGTGACCCTTGCCAGATTTTGACTTGACAGACCAATTTTCATTTTCACTCCTCTTCTCAGACTGAAACCCAGTCCTTTTACCTGCCAAACCCAGCCCTTGCTCCGATAGCTATTAGGATTGGCAGCCATTCCAGGAATTTCATGTTCCGGCTCAACTCCAGCGTTCCCCAGCGATTCGGTTGGCGGGTTTACTTTCGGCAGAATCTGGACCTCGTGAGGCAGGTCAGCGTCCTTTGGGCTCCACGTG
>JANHFX010028712.1:42506-52642 GCA_027560015.1 Chloroceryle amazona
CACGCGTCCGCCATGCCCAGGGCCTGCCCATCACCCCTCACGGCAGCTCGGGCGCTCTCGGGGCCGTGGTGACATCAGGTGCTGCCGTTGGCTGTTACTGGTTTGGCTCAGCTCTAGCTTTGCAGCTGCTGTTCACCGCCTTGGATTTTCATTACCTTCTCTGGTCCAACATTATCATAGTTTTATTTCCATGGGCACTGATTTAATCTCATGTTTTACTTGGATGAGTTCCCCTTTCGCCCACGTTCTCTTCTACCTTGCTACCCCAGGCCTGGATTTCTCTCGCCGAAGCAGCGGTGTGAGAACATTGGCTGTTGTCTCTTTACAGTCAGAAGTTTTCCAATGTCCCCTTCTTTCCTTTTTCTTACCCTTCTTTACTCTGCTGCCCACACGCCCATCCCTTCCATCGGCTGCCACATCCCTGCTGCGTGTTTCCATGTAAGTACAGCGAGAGAAGACAAAGTGAGCAGGACCCTCCCCGAGCGCTGTGACAGCACTCGCTCGGAGCCACCTCCATCTGAAGGGGTTTCAGGCTGGATTCAAGGTCACCCAAGTCCCATGCGTTTGGGAGGCTGATTTCCAGGTCAGACAGAGCATCAGGCTTCGCTCCAGAGGAGAGCTAGAGGGATGGAGGCCGGGAGAGGGAAGTCTGAGGGGAGAAGGTGGCAAATTGACTTTATTCGGTTGTTTGATTCTGAAGGGCAACCTTTTGAAAAACACCTTTTCTCGATGTATTTATAGATAGTGTAGTATTTTTCCAGAAAGCAATGGATGACAATTAACAGGTAACAGCAGCAGTAGACTTGCTTTTTCCAGGGCAGTAACTCACTTCAGGAGAGGTCAAAATTGAAGGCTGCCGATAGGATTATTACGGCGGGACACCGGAGGTGTCGGCTCTGTTGTGCCTGTCAGGCTGGGAGCGAAAGTCCTCGGTGCTAATAGCAACTGGGACAGAGTCATTAATGTATTTATAGAGAAACTGTTTTCCTGTCTCCTCACCCAGCTCTGTCCCTGGCTGTGTTTTGATGCTCAGACCACCCAGACTCTGAGGCAGTTTCTGCAGCTCAAGGCTAAACCCGGTTTCAGAGCACGGCCAAGAGGAGTAAGAGTGACAGGATGAGTTACAAACTCAAAAAAGCAGTGAAATCTGAAGAGGCTCCTACTGTTTTGGATCCCTGGGCTGCAGCCAGGATTCAAATACGGAGGGAGAGCAGGGGAAGAAGAGGAAAAACCAGGGATTTAAAGGATAAATACTAGGTGGGATGCAAATGATGATGTTTAGAGCGATCAGCGTTTGCTTTTTCCCTCTTTCATCCTTTCTTAGGTGACGAGGACAAAAGACATACCTACTATGGTAAGAGGGCCATAGGCTTTGAACAGGCGCCGACTCGACAACCTGCGGGATGCTTAGGAGCCGACTTCAGCATCATGGAAGAAAAGGAAAGGCTGGGGTGAGGTTTCCTGCCGGGCCGCGCGTGTCGCTGGGCATTAAGCGTGTCTGTCAGCTGGGGATGTGGAGGACAGCTCCATCTCCTCCTCCTCTTCGGGGAAGAATGTCTGAGAAGGCCAAGGGGTGGCTGCTGCCTCTGCAGAGATCTGCTTCATTTATCAGCAGGAGTGGAGGACTAGGAACGTAAGTTATACTCTTCAGCTTGGCTGATCCCGAGTTTGTGCTAATCAAGGATGCAAACTGCTTAATTGAAGCCCAGTGTGTCCTTACTGGGGTGGGAGTTACAGGTGGGATACGTGGCGTTTTCACGCAGAGGGACGGACCCCCCCTTTGTGTGTTCATTGCGGGCTGCTTGTGTCACGTGCGGGACGGTGAGAGCGCGTTAATCTTCATCTCATCCCTGGTTTCAACCCATCCTTTCCAAGGGAGCCTGCATAGAAGGCATTGTCTCGTGTCCTACCCCGGAGGGAAACAATCCCTTTTCTGGTTTGTGCTTTTCTCATGGGAAAAACTAATTCCGTGGGGCTGTCCCTGCTTCCCTTTGTTCTGACCTGACGGGGGCATGGGGGGACTCATCTTTTAGATGAATAACCTTTTAGATGAATAACTCGTTGCTGGCCACAGAAAGGAGGAGGTCGATGGTGGTGTCTGTATAAAGGGATGAGGCAGGAGCAGCAAAGCTGCCCCAGCAGCCCTGCCCCACGTTAGTCTCCAGGGCGGCGTGGTACTGATGGTGCTGTCGTGGTCCTGGGAGCGGCTGGGGCCGCCATCCTCTGCTGTAGCATCGCAGGAATGCCGACCCGACAGCGCACGGAGGAAAGCTGACCTTGGTGGAGGTGTAAGACGCCTGTCGACCTGACAGAAATCCAGAACATCTTGTCATTTACTGGATCAAGGCCGTCAGATTCGTGTCTCAGCTGCACTGTCTGCGTTATACTGGAAACTGGGTGAAGCCAAAGGTGGAGGACTTAAAATCCTGCTCAAAAATCATGGATAGTGGTGTAGGGGCCACTCATGCACTTTGAGTTTGCTCCCTGTCAATATTTTCAGTGGGAGGACCTGGGGAAACACTGGCTGTCCATCTCTCAAGGTTTAGTAGTTTCTAAAACTGGACTTTTCTGTTTCGTCTTCATTTTTAGATTCTTCTAAGTAAATATCTCTGCCTCTTTAATATTTCACTCCCTGTCTTGCTATTTCTGTCCCTACTCGACACTCCCCTCCTAGGGAAGTAGGAAATTCGGGTGTTAATACTGGAATGGGTTTTAGCCCTGTAGGTTTGTAGTTTTTCTTCCAGAGCCACCCCTCCTCAGCCAAGCCTTTCAGGATTTATTGTCAGTCAAACGTTGAGTCAGATTCTTCTCTGAATGCTTTTGGTCCGCACACATTCTTACCATATCCAGAGTAAAATCCCTGTTTCAGCAGAGTTCCCCATCATTCTAGTGGAAGCATCCAGCTGAAACAGACGAGGCTTTGACAGGATCTAAATCTTCGCTCGCTTGCTCGATGCTTCTTCCTCTTCTTGCATTTGAAGCCGTTCTCTTTTTCATTCTATCAGTAGAGGTTTGTTGTTTTAACAAATGCTCATTTTTTTTTCCTCCTGAAGATTAATAAGATTTCTGTATGGTGTGTTTATTTAAAATACTTTAAGAGGTAAGACATACAGATCCAACTTGAGCCTCGTGAAGAGAACTTAGCCAAAAATGGAAAGCCTTCAGAGGCCTATTACAGTGAATTATAGTAATTAGAAGCATGAATTCTGTCTGAGAGCTCGAACTGCTTGAGTCCATCTGGAATTCTTCCCAAGCCCTGCAGAAATTTAAGGACCAGCGCCTGTCCAGATAAAGCACCCTGTCTTGGCTGCGCAGTCGGCACCGTTAATAGCAGTGCTGGGGTTTCAGGTTCTTTAGGGGGCTCAGCACCTCCGTCCGCAGCACTGTCAGCTCGCTCCAGCACTGCTGAGGCTTCTGGATGGGCTCAGCAGCAGCAGGGACTTGGAGTTGTGCTGAATATGCGGCTGTCGGTCCCCATGGATATTGCAGAAGCGGGCTGGGGAGCGAGCAGCTATCGAGACCCTGTTATTGTCCATCCTCTACGTGTCCAGGACAAGAATTCCCTGCCTGGCTTCCCCGTGCCTTCTAGCCAGGACCGAGAGCAGGGAGGGCACTGCAGCGCTGTCTCCGGTAGCTCTCTATGCAGAATAACATTTAAAGAAAATGTTTAGGTAGCAGCAGGAGCTGTTCTGGCTTTGCTGAGCCTGCGGATGATGTTGTGGTGGCGTACGGCTGAAGCAGTGACTTCAGTTCTCATTGTCATTGCGTACAGAAAAGACCTGCTTGGGTTCAGAGGATGAAACAGAGTTTGCTGGGTTCCCTCCTGTGAAGCCAAGCGTTCTGTGATACGTTCTTTTGGGCGACTCCTTTTTAAGGACAGATAGGCTGGGGGATTCTCCAGGAGACGGGGTTTTCTGGCACGTCCAGATAGATTTTTCTGAAGAGATTGCAGCTACATTTTCAAGGACTCGGCAGCTACCGTTGGGGCCAGAGGTTTGAAGGCACCGTGAGCAAAGCAGCTCCTGCTGGGTCGGTTTGTCCGGGCTTTTCTGAGCTCCCCTGGAGGTACAGCCCTCACTGTGTCACTAACTTCCTCCAGCTGTAAGATGCAGTTAGCAAATACGCCAAACATTTCATATTCCTTCGTCGAATTGGCCCCCGAGGACACGCACTTGCAGAAACCTTTGGTCTCGTTACTCCCTCTGAAAAAAAAAAAAACAAACAAAAGAAAACAAAAACACTTTTCTTTCTCTAATCATTTCATACAGGTGAGCAGTGGGAATTTAAAATCCTGTCTCCACCTCTGCTGTGAACCATTCGGGATGATGAAAGGCACAGAAACGAAGGTCCAAAGCAATCCCTGCTGCAATCTCGAATGCGGTCTCCCCGCTGTTCCTGGCACAAGCTTTTAGGTAAAGGCTCCCAAAGAAAACAGTCACTTTGTGTAAAGCATCTCTGTATTGTCTGCTTTAATTATGAAAGCATCAAGTGGCATTTCCTTCCCCGTGGAGTTCTCTAGCCTTATATTGCCAGGCGTGTCAGTAAGTCGTGTAGCTGTAAATCAAACCGGCCCCTTTCTTTGTAGCACTGAAAGCAGCGCTTTGCAAACGCTCTTTGCTTCCCCCTCAAACGAGGAAGTCTTGTTCCAAGATGGGATGTAAACCTAATCTCCGGTTCTTTCTCACTTTTTCAGGCACAGGTTTGAAGCGGTGCTGTGTTACCGGTGTGGTGCAGCACTCCTTTGGAGCTGGAATGGCCTGGACTGGTGCCCTGGAACCCATTTCTGATGTAGCGGAACCGCTTCCTTGCCCGTACGTATTCGCCTTCTGGCACCTCCTTCCTTGCAAAATTAGCTGGGTTTTTGCCTCTCTGGTTTACGTTCTGCGTACGCTGATGACATCCATCTGTTGATTTACTGTGATGCTGAGACCAATAAAGAGCTGAACATGAAAGCTGGAAAGGTAACTAATCCTTCTGAAAGCAGGCACCCACTTGCAAATCCAAGTGACTTTCCACATAGGATTTGTCAGATAGAGCAATTTTTCTCTTGAAAATTGAACACAGAGGCAGCATTTCTTATTTTCTAAATAAGAGAGTTACCTTTTACTCCTTGGTAAGCCAGATACCCTCGTTCTGTGCAGAATATCGTTGTTTCCTGCTGCTGCTTCGCGTTTTCTCCTGGGCAGCGATTTGCAGGCTCCTGGGTTGCAAAGTGCTCATCTATAAACTCAACTTCATTTCACCTGAGTCGCTGGGGTCTTCTGGGCACACCTAACTCTTCATAGGGTGTATGTCAATGCAGATTTTTTTCCCAAATTCCACACGTTCCCATCTGCTTTTGCCAGCTGAGGATATTTGGGTACTTGGTCCTTCCTGAGGAAAACAGAAGCTGTAGAGTTGGAAGTCATAGGTTCAAAATATCCATCAAGGAGGTTGGAGCGCTGAGGGTATCTGGTTTTTGGTGGAACTAGAAGAGTTCTTGTTCCAGCCTGGACCAGTGTTAACAGGTTTAATCTGTATTGTCAGATCCTGCTACAGTTTATTTCTTTGTGACATTCTGCAGGTTTTAGTCTTCTAGAGACTGATGTTCTTGGTTTGGGTTTTAGTCTTCCAGAGACAGGTGTTCCTGGCTTGGGTTTCGCTGTGACTTGTAGTGGTCAGTAAAAATGGCAGGTAGGGGATGGTTTCGAGGAACATTGTGTAGGTGGCTTGGACACCGCTTTGGGAAAAGGGCAGCAGCCACAGATGAGTTCTAATCCTGTCTTCTGTCCGTTCCGGGGCAAGTGAGACAATTACACGTGTGTTTGTGCAGACTGAACACCCTCCCTTCTCATTGCTCTGGGCTCACACTGGGTTCTGCCTCCTTCCAAGATGATTTGGTTCCAGGAAGGAACCTGTCAGAGCCTGGAACTTGAAGCTCTAAACTGGATAAAAAGGTGAACACAATCTCTTCATAGCAGAGGAATAACTGCCCCGAATTAATGGGGTTAAAGTGATGAGAAATTGTGTAATGAGATCAGAATGCAGTTTTAAGCAGTTCAAGTTGAGTGTGTTTTAAGTGTCTGTCTTAAAGTCTTTCAGCAAGTGCCTTTTTACTGTGCAGTCTCTTGATGCAATGTTGATGCTTTAAGGCTACTAGAAAATTGTGTCGGTTCCACTTGCTGTGAATGCTTTTTCATACAGAACCTCTATATCTGGTCGACCATAGTGAGTTCATGGAGGGATTTCTTTCTTTGTATTTCATATTGGAAATGATGTCCTAAAAAAATGATGTCCCTCTTGAAGGGGTTGAACCAAGTGATGCCCAGGAAGGAGCAAAGGGGCAGATAAATGCGGTAATGTCCTTAGATGACTACGTTTGAATGTAGCGTGCTGCCAAGTAGGTTAAATAGCAGCACTGTCAATGAAAAAGCTGCTTGAAGCTGATAATTATAGTGCCTTTGGAAAAGCAAAGGCTGTTCATTATAGAGTAAATACTTCGTGGGCTATGAATCTCTCTTTATCTCACGCAAAGCTATTTTAGATTGAATCTCTTTCCAACTTGTATTGTTCAAATAAGTATATTTAGCTGGGGTCAGAGTTTGGATAATGCATTCCCAGCCCTTGGGTTTATTAACTGGCTCCAGGACCAGACCACAATGTCAAACAGCCCAAAGAGGTTTTATATTTACTCTGTCTTTTGGCTATTTTCAGCTGTGCTGCTCCTTCCTGCTGCAGTCTAATCAATGCAGCCGTTTGATGAGTGCTGCTCCGTTAGGCGACTTGCTCGAGCTGCTGAAGCTTTGCTTTCCAAACAGAAACATCCACTTAAAATGCAGAGTCTTCCTTCTTCAGAGCGAACCGCTTCCCGCTTCCAAGGAGCAAACCACAGTTAAAACAGTCACGGGAAGATGGTGTACACAGCGAGGAGCAGACCCGCGCGTAACATCTGGATTTGTTAGCGGCAGCACTCCGAGTGTGCTGCAGGGCTGCTTCCAGAGCAGAATTTTGGCATTTCGGTCTCTCCACGTACATGCTTCGTCCCGTTAGCTGCACTGGGACGTGGAGGCAGAGCCAGGCAGGGCAGTGACAGACCTGAAGTCTCTGGAGGGATTAAAAAGGACCTGTGCAAATGCAGCTGTCTCCACATCATGACCAGCATCGCGAAGAAGCCCAGCACCGTTGTCTTCTCGTTAGGTCAGCCATGCTGCGTGCAATGCCAGATGGGTTCTGTTTTGTCTACGCGAGTCCACCTTCCATTCGAAGGCCATTTCCTCCAACAAAATACCTTCCTATGTCCTTTGCAACTGGATGCCATTTGCTTTTATTCAGAGGCCTGTGAACGTGAGCTTCCAGCGGCTGTTCCCTTCTGGAAAAAAAAACCCACCCCAAAACACAGAACAAAGCAAAACACAACTAGAAGTAAGTAACCTGAGCTAGAAGATTTTTCACACACTTGGCAAATTTTTGTGCAGAGTTATAAGAATTATAATGAATTTTCATGCAGAATTATAATTCAGCTGCCACAAGGGAGTTGAATTGTCCATCAGAAGCGATCACTGGAAAACCCCTCCAGTCTGTAAGGCAGGGACAGCCCCTGACAAGGAGTGGGGAAGCACCACTGCTTCCCGACTGCCGGCGGTTCAAGGTTTTAAGTCTTTCTTTTTTGTTTTTTTTTTTACAAAGCTGCCCTTCACTTCTGTCTGATGAAGTAGAGTAAGAGCGAAAAGTTCAAATTTTAGACTTCCCTGTGGAGCTGGTTTCATGGTAGCCTGAGAGCCAACATCAACAGTATGATAGCACGGGAGTTTGTGTTTCTGTCTGCTCTGTGGTGGCCTGCCCAGGTGGCACATGGCTGGCAGTGAGGGACAGCCCCGTGGGGAAAACCTGATCTGTGCCTCATACAGCCCCTGCTCCAGTGACTGAAAGGTGGTTTTCTTCTCCTCTTTGGTAGCTGGAGTACGAGAGGCAGGTTTGGGGCACCGTTCCCATTCGCCAGCCTTCGCCCCTGGCACTGATGAGCTGTGCTGAGCAGGCAGTGACTTCTCTTACCTGTTACCTACAGAGATGAAACAGGAACTGTTCAAGAGAAAAACACTCAGATACCTCGCTAAGCAGCGGGCACTCCTCTTTTCCAGCTCGTTCCTGAGCTTTTCCCCCAAGATTTCAAACCAAAAATCCAGTGTCTTTAGAGGTGATCAGTAATTCAGATGTTTTCGTGAAGAAAAAGCAGGCTGCTGGTTCTGATTCTTACAAGGAAGACAAATCAGTTTTATTTAGAAAACTGAGGTCATGTTTTTCTGAACTCCCATGATAAAGCGCACCGTACGGTCAGGGCGTACAGGGCAGCAGGGATGTAATCAGTAACCACTTAAATATATTTAAAATTAGCAGCGTGCCCCTGAAACCCATTAGGGAGTTACTAAAATCTGCACCTACACCCGCATCTAAATTTACTTTACCATTAAACGCCGAGTTCTGTGAGCACCGCAGGCCGAGTTGTCGAACAGGTTTGTGTCTCGCTGGTGGCCGAGTTGGCATCAGAGGAGAATGTTTGAATTGAAGCTTTTTTGATGGCACTTTTAGGACTTCTTTCCCTGGTGTTACAGCTTCTCTCGTAGGACACTGGGACAGTCTTTCTCCTTTAACTCACCATCTGTATTGCAAGCTGTGCAGGTGCTTGCTTACCTCACAGATCTCCACCCGTTCGCCAACTTCGGTTAAAATCGGACAGCGAGACGCAAACTTAGGAAGGAAACACGTGTGTACACACAGTGATAACAGAAGTCTTGCTTCTTATAGTAAATTAGCCAAAAAAAAAAACCCATAAATGTTTGGACTTTTCAATCCTTTAGCTTCTACTTAATTTTCAAGAGGTCTCAGTAGCCCGTGTGTTGATGTCTAATAACAACTGTGAAGACAGACTTCAAAATGTAGCCCGTGGTGACAGATCTCCACGACCTCGATTGTCAGACAAAAACATGTGCTGTCAATCCGTTAAGTGGCTGCCCTAATAACTCCAATTAAATAGAATTAAAAGACGCCCCGAAAAACGTTTCGTGCGTCTGCGTTTCGTCCAAGTTTAATGCCCGTACCAGCGCCCGCGCAGATGTGAAATCCAGTGGAAAAGGACCGAAGAGTTGACGTTGGCAATGCTGTGTGGAAAGAGAGGAACAGGAATGCAATAACAGCCGCCCTTAATGGGAGACAGAGACCTCTGCAATTGGGAATAACGAACAGAAGTTGAGTTTTCCCCCTTACAAGATGTTGAAGGCAAAAATCGTTAACTTGGACAAATGCTGGCGCTCCGGGGCTTCACGACATGTGTTTTGAAGTTTTCCGGTTGCTGGGAGATATTGGAAAAATATTTTCCTAGATATTAAAATTGTCCTTGTTGTAAAATATATTTCTAGACCAAGTGTTCATTTTGCAGGACTCTAGCAAGTCTGTCTTTTTATGAACAAGGCAAACAAACAAAGGCATTTTTCTATTAATGGCAGATGGGAGGCAAAACGGGAATCTGCGAGATTAGGAGGGGCCCAGGCTCTGCTCTGGTAGCGTCAGAAAAATAGACCTCAGCTTGTATTCGAACTGCCAGGGGAGCTGCTGGCTGTAAAAAGAGATTCTTTGAAGTAAGAAGTGAAAGGTTGCTCCTCTTATCAGACCAAGAAGGCCAAGGGTCCTTTAATAAGGAGCGGCACCAGCCAGCAGAAGCTTTTCCAGATGGGTTATCTCCTTGGGCTCTGCCAGTGACCCTCTAAGGAGAAGTCGTCTTTCCTACCACGCTTCTTTTCACTCGGCGCCTCTTTTCCTTTTGTTTCTTCCTGCTGCAACAACACCCTCAACTAATCTTTCTCCCAGGGTGCTGAAGACTTGTCATCCCTTTGATCTACCAACCCCTCGGTGAAGCCAGGTGCCCGCCTGGTGACGATCCGTGTTTTTCTAGGGAGCTGCGCTGGCTTGCGCTCGCTGAGGATCCGTCCTTCCCCTCTTCGGCTGCGTAGAAACCACCAGCGCTTTGGTATAGGTAGAGTGAGTGGAACTGATCTAAGTATCTCCATTGCTGTTTGGAAAAGTCACGCGGAGGAGAGCGGTGCGTAAGCGCCGAGGTGCTGACTCACGCCGGCCGGGCAGCGGCGGTTAGCGCCGGCCAGCTG
>JANHFX010028712.1:52953-64580 GCA_027560015.1 Chloroceryle amazona
GTTAGCGCCGGCCAGCTGGACACCAACGGGGATGCAGATGGATAACATCAGGCAGAGCTCAGACGAAAAAAACTGCGGGGATGCTGGGCTGGGACGAGAGGAGGGCTGCGAATGATATTATAGCACAAATAAAAAGGAGAATAAAACATCCCTGCGCTGTCAGCACTTAGAAGCAATCAGGAGAGCGAAGTCGAAGTCCAGGGAAGTTAACAGCCTCCTGTTGCCTGCTGTGGTCTTTGGGCTGGGCCCACCAAGCGGACTCCATTTTGCTTCCAACCGCTCGGCATAAAGGCAGCTCTTACCCTTCAGCTATTTTAGAGGCTATTTTGGGCAAAAAGACAAATATTTTATTGGACAAATGTGATTGTCGGTCCAGAATACTTCAGGATATTTTCAATGCTGGGTTTTTTGTTGGTTTTTTTTTTCCTTCCTGCTGTAGCTGGTTGAAGGGATAGTGTTTCTGCTCGTGCGTTTTTATAACGTTCACCGCTTACCTCGGTGCCAAACCATAACTTTGTTTCTTTGGGGTTTGGAACTGGCAGCCGAGCGATTTGCTGCTGCAGCTGAACAGAGGAACTCTGTGAAATGCAGGTGGAGACGGGACGCGTCAAAGCAAGCAGCGCACGCGCTCGGGTCCTCGGTATGAGGGAAGGAGCCACCGGGCTCTCTGCTGAACCCTTCAGATGCGTTTGCCTACTGGAAGATGGGAGCGGAGAGAGGGAAATCGCTACTCTGCTGAAGAAGTGGGGAGCGGGATGCTTTCCAGGAAGGTAGAATTGTGCATGGAGCCTCCCGGGAGGTTCACAGAAATGTTTTGTGCAGGAATGTGTCAAATGTAGAAAGGTGGCTGGGTAGGCAGAAGAGAGCAACCTCTAGATCGGCTCACACGTATGACACTGGCCAGTAAACAAAGGGCTGCGATTCCTGACCTCTAGCAGCTCCTGCTGGGGCCATTTTAAGAAGCCACCATTTATTGCTTCCCACTGTGCCCCTTACCAGAGTGGGACAGCTCACTTCTGGCAAGGACCGCTGAGGAAGGTAACTTGTAAATCATCCCCACGTGTCTTGCCAGAGCTCCTGAGTTAGAACTAGAGCTTCTCAGCCAGGTGGCACGTCTGAAGCGAAATACTAAACCAAGACACCAGCTCCTTTTGGAGGCAAGTAGCGCAACACCGGCTGCGCCAGGTTATTTGGAAGCTGTAGCTTTGTTGTTCTCATGGGCTCGTTCCAGTCCATGTCTCATTAATCAGCTTGCGTTGCTGCTTCCTGGGTAAAATGGCCAGAATGAGAAGAGCTGGTAAATAAGAGACTGTTTAGTCTAAAGAGAAAGCTCGAGGGGATCATATCAACAGATATAAACATCTGAAGGGAGGATGCAAAGAGGACAGAACCAGGCTTTTCTCGGTGGTGCTCACTGACAGAACCACTGGCAATAGGCTCAAACTGAAACACGGGAGGCTCCTCAGGAGTGTCAGGAAAACTTTTTTTTTCACTGTGAAGGTCACCAGGCACTGGAGCAGGTTGCTCAGAGAGGTTGCAGAGTCTCCCACCTTGGAGATACTCCAGAGCTGTCAGGGCACGGTCCTGGGCAGTCAGCTGTAGGTGGCCCTGCTTGAGCAGGGAGGTTGAACAAGATCATTTTTCAGAGGTCTTCTCCAACCCCAGCCCTTCTGTGATTCTTCCGGTGGCCACATCAGGAGAAGTAGTTTGGAGAAGGACGCTCATTCAGTCTGTGTCATCCTTTTTGCTAACACGGTAGAATGTCATTATGTGTTAGCCAATTCTCAAGACTAATATTTGGTCAGTCTTCTCAAGAGCCAGCGTCTCGGGTACCTACGGAAATGTTTGCTCCTTGGATTTTCAGCGACAACTGAGCAAATAGCTTCTTTCGTGCGGGCACGAGCCAAACTGACACAGGTAGCTTTTTTTTATGCTCACCAAAGCCATATTTGCCTATCAGATAGACCTTTGCGGGCTCAGTTTGCTGCGCGGAGGTTGGCTGAGGCGTCCGCGTGCGCGATCGCAGGCTCGTCTGCGTGGAAGTGGCTGACAGAAGGTTTGTCTCTTTGTACCTTTACAGAATCTGGTTTATGTGAAATGAAACGTGATCCTGCACCTCTTGTTGGTAGGAACGAGAACTGCACAAAGAAGGCAGGATTCAACTACAGGCTTTGTGTCCTTCTTTCGGGTTTCCTTGCGGTCTTGACTTAGGAAAGCGTTGCTATAAACTTGGTCTAATACCTGAAAACCTTTTAAGTGACCTGGGCAGAGGAGCATTCTTGCTGTTTAAACCATATGAAATACATAGCTCTGCATAGTTGTAAAGAAAAATAGGTAAAATCCTACACTTCTGATGAGATTTCTCTTTAAGGCCTCAGACTCAGTAAAACCCGACATCCCAGTACAACTCGGAGCACACCAGCCCATGCAGACCGCCACCAGAAGCTGATTTTGTGGGACTTCTGCTGGTCATAGCAATTGGTGGGGGGTGCAGGGCTGGTTAGTCGCGTATTGCCCTGAACTGCCGTGAGGAGATGTTCCTTGTGCATCTAGAAGGGAATCCCTGTAGCCACAGAAGTGACCGCAAAGTATTGCAGAGATTCCAGGAATCCTGTGTGTTCAGGAGGCATCTTCCTGGCTGAGGGAAGAGTGCTTGGGATGCTTAGAAACACTAATTTACCATTTGTGAAAGATGAGGAGTTACTTAAAAGATAAGGAGCGCTGCAAAAGATAAAAGAGGAGTTACCAGCGCACGCTGCTGCTGGCCCAAAGCGTTGTGAAGCAAGCTAAACAATACTGAGAGCAACCAAAAAGTACTGAGATTTCCTGTCCTACTTCAGTTTTTCTGTGCGTTTGCTTGTTAGGCTTTCCACCTTTGAGGTTTAAATACTCGAGTTGTGACCTGTGAGCCTGAAGTTCAGGAAGTCTTTTGGGTTTTGTTAAGGAAAATTGAAAGTCTGTGCTTATGTCTCATCGAGGGTAGTGCAAAACACCCTGTCCTCTGAGACCGGCCGCTGCTCAGGGTGACTGAAAGGGCCTTGGTTTGCTGTTTGGCAGACATCTAGGGACATGTAGAGCAGCTGCTTCCCTCATATTTCCAATTCACGTCTCAGCTCTGGTGCAGAATGACAAGGGTGCAGCAGGTGGTGATGCTCTGTCACTCCCAAGTGGTGACTCTTGCTTTTCCTGGCTGAGCAAGTCTCTAACCTTGGCTCCTGCCAGATGAGGGGAAACATCTACCTGTCCTCGGCTTCCTCCTTCACGTACCCGCCTGGCTGTAACCCCTTATCTCCTTGCTCCTTTCTTTCCTCTGCTACCTCTTGTCTTTTCGCAGTGCCCCTGCTTGGCTAATCTTGAACCTGCTCCGGCAGTTGGAGATGTTCAGTCTTGCTCAGCAAAGTTCACTCTGATGCTATTACGCTGGAAGAACAAGAGCGGAGGGCTCAGCTATTTGACTGATGTTTGTGTGAAAAGGCTCAGCCGATGTCCCGGTGCGGGTGTATCGAAGGAGCGGTTTCCACATCTAGATAAAACAGCTGGGGAAACACTGAAACAGGATTCCTAATTTTTGCTGTATTTTTGTGCCAGTGACTGCGGATAGGTCTGTGATTTCTATCTGTTTCCTAAGCCTGCCTCCCCCGACAGATAGTTTTATTTCTGTTTGAGTGCCTGGAAACACAGCAAAGACAAAACCTGTTCCCCTAACTGAAGAAAACTGTCGAGAGACCTTAAATGTTGGTGAGTTCACTGCGGCAGAGTTTGTTCTGCTTTGAACGTGGAGTCGGCGAGCTGTGAGCCGGCGCTTTCACTTCGCCCAGCGTATTGAATTCCCCCCTTTCTCCTGTGCTCAATTCAGAGTTCTAGCTGAGTGTAGAGCAAAACCAATATAAAAACCAGGGGGTATCAAGTGCCTCTTCCAACAAAGAGCAAGCGAGCAAATAGCAAATTAACAGAAGAGCAACAGGAGTGGGTTTCTAGAAGAATCACTAGGTGAGAGCTTTCCTGAGGTGTTCGGTATTGACCAGTCATTGGTTAAGCCCTCGTCTTCCTTTTGGCTTTTAAATGCGTATTTTCCTTTCAAATGCAGATCTTTGCTAAAGAGAATCCAGGTGTCTTTGGATATTTCAATAAAGTACTGTCTTCCAGGAGGCAAGATGGGAAAGCTGAAGGCAGTGAGTGAAACAAACACGTGGCGGCACTTACCGGGCTTTTAAATTTGTCTCGCATTTCCTTAGATGATGAACTCACCTGTTTGAGGCTGAAGGCTCCGCTTGGGTTTTGGAGCAACTCCTCTAACCTGTCCTGAAGTCAAAACTTGCTCCACTGAGTGGGAGGCTGAGGGGAAGCTGAGGAAAGAGGGGAAGCTGAGGAAAGACAGTTGAAAAGCTCAGGTTTCAAATTGAAGTTACAGACTATAAGGTATGGAACATGCTTTAACTGGACTTGCTTTGTTATCACTTAAAGTCTATGGCCAAGAGACAGAAAAGAAACAGTAAGCAGTGAGCAATGTCCCTGTTCATACGTATTTTCACATATATATGTACACATACCTGTCTGTAACTACACTTGAGGTGAATTTTCAGACATTATCCTGCAATTTGTTGCCAAGAAAATGGAATGTAAACGAACTCAACCCAGGGCAGTCCTAAAAGAACACCCCATTTAGTGTTTTAATCCTTTTTTTTTTAAATGTAGCAAAGTCCATTCAGCCATCCCGTGCTGTCTCAGGGGCTTCTGGGCAAGCGTGAGAGGGAGGAAAGACTGATGTTGCAGCCCTTGTGCCATGGCATAGCTCTGGAGAACGCTGAGGTGACGATAAAACTCTGTCACACATTTGAACTGAAGCTCACAGAGTGGGGTTTATAAACTCGAAGCCAAACACGTGCTTTCATACTCCAGTCCCACCTGCTGGAGGTTGCCCTTTTCCTCGCTCCTCCTCAGTGCATGGGACTGGAAGTTGCTGCTCCTTCTGGTTTTGTTAAAAAAAATGCCTAGGAGTTGAGCAGAAATCCTGGGTTCGAAGCTAGAGGTACTGCGTGCTGTTTTCCATGCCTGCACATGGACTCACATCACCATCCCCTTGTCGGCAAGGAGGATTTAGTGTTTCTTCTTCGTGACACCTCTTGACAGCCAGGGCCAGGAAAGTAAGTTGTGCAGGGAGCTCTGCTCTTCCTCAGAACCCAGAGCGCTTTCCTTGAGCTTGGTGTTTGCTCAGAACTCCTGGAATGAAGAACTAGTAGTTGGGTGGAGGTTTGAAAGCAGAAGGTCAGTGATGGAGAAAGAGGTTTATCTTCTAAAAAGCTTCCTCCCCATCTCACTTGAGCGTCTCCTTGGTTGAAGTGCCAGTAAGAACAGCACAGGGCCTTTGCTTTAAATCTGTTTAGCCCTTGCTTATAAGACACTTTATCACTGCTTGGTCCTTGTTGGATTTACTCCCTCCTCTACCCCGTGTAAATTCATCAGAAACAGATTTCTGCAGTAGTTTCCTCTCCTGAACAGTATCCAAGTTACTGCTTCCTCTTGCAAAGCCCTTCTTTTCCCAGAAAGAGTCAGCAGCTCTGCTGGATGGATTTCTCCACGAGGGTGTTTTACAGGGCAGGAGGTTACCTTACCCCCATCTTGCTCCTTCAGCTGTTTCAGAAGCAATCCTCTGTGCCTCCTCCCAGCCTGGAAGGGCTGGTAAAAATGAGGAGCCTTAAGTCATCCATTAATCCACAGGCAAAGCGCTGTTTGGGCGGCCACAGTGAAAGCTCTGACATGCTGCCCTGGAAATAACCCCAGCCTTGACGTGGTAAGGTGACCCTAGGTAAGGTCAGTGCTCCTTTTCTTTTAAGCTTCTGTTTTTTAAATGGTATTCGGAGTTGTCCCTTGCAGTTGTATCGGTCTCTTAAAGCAGATGGATCCCCAGAGAGGCAGAGGTTTATCTGCTAAAGGTTGCTGCTCTCTTATCTCCACTTACTGCTGGTTTGGTCTAAATAGTTACTGTCCGTGCCCCCACGTGAGAGCAGGAGGCGGTATCAGGCCTTTAGCTTAAGCTGCTTTGCAGAGACAAAGCACCTGGTTTAATTCCTTCTGGAAAGGGAAGTGATTTGGAAGTGTCCCAGCAAATTCGAGTCAAAGTGGCAGCACTTGCCTGCTCGGGCGCTTTCCCGTGAAGTGTGGCAACTGGAATGAGCTGTGTCGGAGGCTGAAGCTCCTGGCCAGGATTCTCAGGAGGACATAAGGAAGCTGGGTGCTTCCTCTGCCCTGATGGCCTGAACGGAGTATGGCAGTTAAATAAACCTGAGGTCACACCTCTCCCAGCTGCTGTGAAAACCCTGCCCGTGCCAGCCTTCCGTGTGCATGGGGAGCAGCGTGATGATGGCGTGTAGACAGACGTACTTTACCTGAGATACCAGACTGGAGGAAATTTTAATTCCTTATTATCTTCATTATTCCTTCTGGAGAATCCCAGTTCAGATCTGTCTAACCGCTGGGAATACTCGTGCCTGCCCTCGCTGAGATGCATGGGATGTGCACCTGCAGCAGCACGGCTCCTGCATCTTGCACACGAGGAAGAAGTGTCTGGTCCTTTACTGGAGGCTAACCTAAAACATTTCAAGCACGTGAGGAAAGAGATGAATTTGTCCTCCATGTAGTTGATCTAGTTGCTGATGTCCCTGCTCCCTGCAGGGGGGTTGGACTAGATGACCTTGAAAGGTCCCTTCCAGCCCAAACCAGCCTGTGATTCTATGATTCTCTATAGATTTACGGACTCTGACGTGCGTCCAGGTGTCAGCTACGCAGTGGAGCGTAGCTCTGTAACAGCAGAGAGTTAAAAGCGACTTGGAGCTTCAATTATTGTCCTTTTAACTTGAGTGAGAACAACTGCAGTGGGAGCGGGCAGGGATCGTGGTTAGGTGGCCTACATTCCTACTAAAGCCCACTTTTCTCTTGGCTGTTTTTATGTTTTTCAGCTCAAGAACGTAACAGAAACAAGGCTCCTTGTGCTTGGGGTCCAGCGTCCACTTAGAGCTTTGCCAGGCTTCAGCGAGATGCATTTAATGCAAAGGCAGCGGCGTAAACCCTTTGCCTCTTTTCTTTACAGCCACTGCCGTACGGAACGCGACGCTGATGCGTGGGGCGCAGCCTCCCCCCTTCTGTAACAGAACCACGGAAATGGAGGTCACAAAAGCGACCGATGCGATCGACCTGGAGTATTCTGTGAGGTAATGGGACGACACGGAGCGGGCAGCGTCAAACCGGAGCTGAACCAGACGTTCTCGCTGGCTCGCATAAGGAGCAGCCTTTCAGCGGGATATTACTGACTTCTACATTTCATTTTTCATTTCTGTGGCACGGCTTTTGTCTTCTCTGGTTTTAGGGAGTCAAGCCAGGAACGCTGATTTTCATTATGCTTGAGAGGTAAGGAAACGCTGAGGTATGCAACCTCCCTGCCTCTTTATGGAAACTGCTTTTTTTTTTGCCTGAATCACTGGCAGAAAAGGAGTCAGAGTACTAAAATAATATTCATTTCCTTCTCTCTGCAGTCATCCTCCTCCTCAGAAATTTCAGTGAGAACGTGACCAAAACCAGAGCGCTTGTTAAGACGTTACAAAGGAAGAGCACCAAGCTGGTGAAGCCGACGGGAGGCGTAGGTGCCGTAGGGTAAGGTGCTGCTCCAGTTGATGCCATATTCTGTCTAATCTTACAACTCCACGGGTTACTCCTGCATGAAGCTGCTTTGAGGAGCTTTACGGCAGCTTTGTTGTCAACAGCTCCTCTAAGCTGCCGCAGGTGAAACGTACGTAGCAGGCGGGGCGATTGAAGGCAGATGTTACACTGATGTGCACGGTAAAGAAAACGTCTGTGATAGGTGCAGGATAAATCCAAAGCTGTGGAAAATGGGAAGCTGCAGCCAGTCAGATGGCAGGGTGGGATGTGAGCATCTGTCTTCTTCACTAGGAACGAGACTTCTCTCGACTGGCCCTGGCTATGCGAGGGTCAGCCACGCGCTCAGCACGGTTGTTTTGGCTGAACGCAAAGGTCCTCAAAGAAATGGGTTTGTCTGTAATGTCTTGACCATGAGGAGATGGTAAAGCATGTGGTGTCTCTCTGTTCTGTGACAGGGGGGCCGTGACACTAAAAACCCAACATTTCCAGAGTCATTTTCCCCCAGAGTGAGCTGACACGGATGGCACTGCTTGCCACAGCAGAATTCCGACAGGGGTCTTCAGACCTTCTGATAATCTCCCTCTTCTCTGTCCCCTCTCTCCTCAGGACAAGTTGAACTTTACCTGCTGATAGACTGAGAGTCCATCCCCTGTTCTTCCCAGTAATTGCTCTGTGGAAAATGATGCTGATCCGTCACCTTTGCTTAAGAACTGGCAGTCTTCTGGCATATCCACGGTGTCTGGTGGGGCAGGACTTGGCTACAGCAGTCAGAAATGTTCGTGCCTGGCAGTTATCTGAGGACATCAGCAGTCACGTTGGTCATACTTCCGTTACTTATGCCCTCCATCGGTTACGAAGTCCTGGGAATTCAGTGTTTCTGAAACCCGGTTCCTCCGGCCTGGTTGGCTGCCCTAGCTGAAAGGTTTGCTCGGACAGTTCCAGAAATTCACACTTTGGCTTAGGACGAGCGCCGCGGAAAGAACGGCCACTCCGTGGTCACAGTGGTTATAGCATCTCTCCCGTTTTGCCTCACTGGGAGGAGATTTCCATTCCAAGGAGAGCACCGGGCAGCGCTTTCTGTGATACTTAAGTCATCGGATTGAGGGCTTCCCGGTGGATGGTACTGCTCTGGAATATAAAAGGGGAAATGGAGAGTCAAAAAAGATCCTGGCAAATAGAATCCATGGTTACGACCTCTGAGTGCAAATTGCCAGAAGCCAATAATTGTTCTTTGCCTCTCTTATTAGCGGAAAAATTACGGGGAGCGTGTGAGCAGCAGACACACCGCTGTGCTCCAGGCCACGCAGGGATGAGAAAGATGTTTCCATCTTTTAGAAGGTAAGCACAAGCCTTTCAGTGGCCCTTGGATGCTGTCAGAGTCCGCGCGGTGCCGCCGGGTCGCTGCCTCAGCAGTTCCAGGAACCTCTTGCAACACAAGAACCGCTGATTTCTGTATCAGTACCGCAGACTTGGTCCGACTGGGTCCTATTTTTAGAATGATTTATGGGCATTTGTTTATTCGTTTCTTCGGAGGTGGTTTGAATTGCATTTAGTTTGGCACACGTCGCTTCGAAATTAACCACCTGAGAACGGGAACAAGCTTATGGAATGTATCTCTTATACGAGACTGTCACAAGCACCGCCTCTTTCCATTGCTTTCCATTTTTCATAACGTATTTTACAACTGTAATTTTCATGTCTCGCATTTTTTCTCTCCCCTTTCCTACATCCCGTGGTTAAGTCTTGACCATAAATCTCAACCCTGCTTTGTTAAAAATAATAGGTCTACTATGTTTCTTCACTTAACAATCTGCTAGATTAATAGTGTCTTTAAGACAATTAAATATGGTCGCGTGGTTTAACGTTCCCAGTTTTACTGCACCGTGAAGGAGAAACTCGAGCCCGGTTGGTTTATAGAGCGCTCGCGTCCCACGCGCTGTCTGGCAGTTCTTGTCTGACACCTCGGGACTGGGATCCCTTTCTCAGGCTGCTGCGGTCAACGCGCAAGGGGGGTGGTATCAGAAAAAGTTTGGAAATCAAGTGACGAGAGCCATCGAGAAGCCGATGTGCATTGCCTTAGATGGAACGATCGCACTCTAACGGGCCTCCCGCACCTCTGCGTCCTCAGAAAGAAAAGATCTCTCCCTTTCCTTGAGGCGTTAGGTCGCGGGCACCTCTCTGGTGTCATAGGAGCAAGACCCAGCTCTCCAGCCTCACGTTCTCTTGATGATGCTTAAATCAGGGCACACTTGATGGAGAAGAAGCTCATGAAAGGGCGCCAGATTTCAGCAGAGCTGGATGTAAACAACAAATTGTGGGGTTCGTGGTAAAGATGGAAAGGGTAAATTCTAAATTCCTAAATTCAGAAAATCTTTGTAGCTGCTGGTCTCGTGCATCGAGAGGAGCCGCTCAGCTGCAGGAAGCCTGTCTGCTGTAGCATTAGAATTGCAAATATCTAACAGATTTCTAGCATACATATATATATGTATGCACATGCATATGTAAGCACAGATGTAGATTTATCAGCCTTGCAGTACACACGTGAAAATCCACAACTTCCTTCACAATCATATGTCCAGATTTGGCTGTCAGAGATGAGAAATGTCTTTAATGGACCTTGCAAGCCCTGCCTTGGTTGATGTTTGTTACAGATACCGTGCTCGGTCTTGTTTTCCTATTAGAAATACCTGACGAGGCACCGAATTTTAACACCTTATTCTTGCTCTCTTGCAGTTCTGCCAAACCTTGGTTCCTTGCGCTCAGAGACCAGAAGACAGAGTATCTCCCCTGGCCTCCAGGTCTGTCTTTTGCATATCTTGTGTTTCTTGGGTGTTTAGGAAGATTTTTTAGTTAATTTGGAGAAGTTCAAGCACCTGGGGTGTGACACACGTGACTTTATTGAAAGGATGGAGGTGGAGATGATCTTTGGAGGTCCCTTCCAACCCCTAACGTTCTGTGATTCTGTGGTGGAGGCCCCATCCCTGGAGATATTCAAGGTCAGGCTTGATGGGGCTCTGAGCAACCCGCTCTGGTTGCAGATGTCCTTGCTCCCTGCAGGGGGGTCAGACCAAGCAACCTCAAAAGGTCGCTTCCGACCCAAACCAGTCTGTGACTCTATGATGGTTCTATGATTCTATGCTTTTGAGGTCAGGGAAAGAGAGTTACAAGTGCCAAAAGTGTGGTTTTCTGCCTCATGGCTTTCTGCACTTAGCTGGGACCTTTGCAGGACCTTAGCTGGGTAAAATGGACCTTTGCTTGGACCTTAGCTGGGTAAAATGGACCTTTGCTTGGACCTTAGCTGGGTAAAATGGACCTTTGCAGGACCTTAGCTGGGTAAAATTGACCTTTGCGGGACCTTAGCCTACCGCGTGAGGGGCAATGCCAAAGGTACAGCAGAACCATCTGATTTTAAACTGGGATCGTGGTTTGTCTGGCTCCCCAAAAGTCATCTCCATAGCTTTTGCTGCGCTGCCTCCGGTCAGTAGAGTGGCAGAGCCTGGCCCAGGCTGCCCAAAGATGTTGTGGAGTCTCTGGAGAGATTCCAGACAATGGGATCTTGGGCCCCTGCTCTGGGGGACCCTGCTGGATGGAGCAGGGGGGGTGGCACCGGGTGATCACCAGGGTCCTTTGCAACCGGAGGATGTTGTCACAGGCTGGGGAGGTCGTGAAGTCACTACTGGCATCCCTGTTGGGATGGAAGGGTAAGGAAGTTATTTTCTTTGCTGATAACCTGTGGACTGGACTAGCTGACCTTTAAAGGTCCCTTCCAACGCGAGACGTTCTGTGATTCTGTGATTTGAGGCACACAGACTAAAAAAATGGGAAGCCTGGAGTGTTCCGCAAGGAGCACAGTGACAGGTCAGTAGGTGAACTGGGGATGCTGCCCATTGAATCCTGGGGTCAGTTCTGGGCCCCTCACTCCCAGCAGGACCTGGGGGGGGTGGCGCGGGGCCAGCAAGGGGCAGGGGAGCGGG
>JANHFX010028713.1:0-38063 GCA_027560015.1 Chloroceryle amazona
CCTCCCGTTTTTGGAAACGGCAAGCCGCCCTGGGGGTTCTTTTTTCCTTCCGCATACCCCCTTTAATCCCCCCCCCCCCACCCTTCCCCTCGGGGTGCCTTTTTTTTTTTTTCCCCTTTTTTTTTTTTTTTTTTTTTTTTTTTTTTCACCAGCTCCAAATCCCCGGCATATGACCTTCTGTTAAATAGATAAAAAAAAATTTGCTTATCAGTCATGCAAATGAGGCTGAATTCATTTTCCACAACAGATGGCCTCATAGATAATGATGATGGAAGAGAGAAAATTGAATGTCTCTCACAAGGTGGTCATGGCAACCGAGAGCAGAATAATATCAATAATAAGCTCACTGCATAATAAGGTTGTCAATCCCACAAATCAAAGTCTCCAGCTAAATCAGGTATCCCACCCCCAGCTAGTTATCAGGTAAATAGAGAAATAGAGAGCGTCCTTTTTCTTTTTAAACGAGGAGCTGTGAAAAGAAATGGTAGCTCCAGCGATTCCAGGGTACAAGGGGAAGGACCAGAAGAGATTATTCTCCACTAATTGCGGTTTATTTAATGATTCAGGGAGGGGGTGTTGGGATTTTCCTATTTTTTATTTTTTTTTAATATCGCCGCAAAGATTGTATTTGTCGCCGGGGGGGTGCTGGCTTGTTTTTTAACAGCGAGGCTGGTATTTTGAATTCGATCTGCTGCCGAAGCCTTGCCTCCCCTCCCTGTGTCTGATGTGGAGTGCTGCATTGATGCAATAGCAGCTCGCCTCAGGCTTCCACCTTGGCTCCCAGGGGGCCATCCCGCAAAATGAATCAGCAGCCATCCTGAGCAGACTGATTAAAATGAAAATGGCAAGGCACATGTCTGGGCGGAACTAGAGCTGAGCTGCGCTGCCTGTCTGGCAAGCATGCTCAATATAGCTTTTGCTAATAATGGCTTACCGCCTTTCGTTTTTTTAAAGGTATTAACGTCGCCCCTTCCCCCACCTCCTAAACAGATCACGGTGCTGGGGGGTTTCCTCCCCTTCGTTGTATACCTCTCACAGCTAGAGTTTGCCAGACTGACACGCAGTGATTGTGAAAAGACACACTTACTTTGCAGGGATTTTCTTCTCAGATGTGCTGAAATACCAAGACAACATATTAACATGCAGCCATAAATTATTCCCAGATATTACCTAGGAAAGAAACCTCAGAGGAAGAAGAACGCTCAGTCACTACCAGAAACATCATTTTTTCTCCCGTTTTTACACCTCAGATTGCAATGGCACCTTGTGCATTATGCATCACGAGAAAATGACTGCCAGTAAACGCAGAGCAACTTCCTGGAGCTTTCTATGCACTGTGTTTGACAGACTCCGAGCTGTATTTCTACACCACCCCACACAACCCTTCCCCAAGCAGAGAAGTGCGTGTATAGAGAAAGAGCCATTTAAAGCGAGCATCTCCTGTAGTCCTTCGCTGAAGCAGAAACATTTTGCGGACAGCTTCAGTGTGCAAAAACAGCATCGAGAAAAACATCGATCCGTCATGCACGGGTTCTGAAATCTGTGCAAACTGTTGTTTCGTGAGGTGGGATTGCTTTGCCTGCGGATTTTTGTTGTTGGCCTCGCTGTTTGCCTCTTTTTTTTTTTTTTTTTTAGCAAACGGCTCAGCGGCATATCTCTGGATACTGGCATGCATGTGCTGTACTTAGGCACATACACCCCGATGTGCCTCCGGTTAATTCCTGATTTTAAGAGGCTAGGGCTATTTTTTCCCTCCTGCCTTTTTTTCTATGCACACATATACACACCCCCTCCGCCCCGCACTCTCGCCCTGTTACTGCAGCGTGAACCAGAAATCAATAGGGCTGCTCTAATGGAGGTTCCAGCTGCAGTTGGCTGTGCAGACACACACACACGCACACGCACAGACACTGACGTCTGTGCAGCTTTCTCAGCCGATTGGGCACCACATCGGATGTTCTGTGGAGCAAAGAATAGGAATCATTTACAATCTGCTAAAAAAAAAAGGAAAAAAAGGTACCTTGCATTTCCCTGTCTCCAAGAGCGGCAGGCTGGGCTGGCCCCGCCGGCCCGCTGCACTGCGGGAGCGGCAGCGGCAGCGCCAGCGCCGCTCGGGGTGCGAGCAGCCGCCGCAGGGTACCAGGTGACACCCCGACATTACCACAGAGGCTGCCGGGGCATAGAACCCCGCGATTCATATCAGGTGATTTCATAAGGTTACCAATTCATATCGTGCAAGATAAGAATGCGAACGTAGGAATATAGCCACGAAAAGCGAAAGCGATTTAATTGACAGATTAATAGAGCTCTTGTGCCCTTTGATGTGTTCGCAAGTATTTCTGAGCTCTGAAGAGTATTTTAATCAAAGCTTTATTTTTTTAAGGGCTTTGTTAGAAATTATGCACTGAACATTTAATATTTCGATGTAAGTTGCACCTTGTTTCCCCTTTCTTCAACACAAAAATATTTAATTTGTGGAAGATTAGCTTCAAGTTTAATTTCCTATAGTCTTTAAATATTATATATATATATTCATGCATAAAACTACACCTTGTTACTAAAACATGTTTGGGTTTTTCCCCTTTTCAGGAATAAAACTCCGTCTCTGTTGGTTACCTGATTTCTAGCTGTTTATCTCTGAAACAAGAAACAACCATGTTGGTGAATGTATAAAAAAATTCTCATTCTCTACTCCCAAGATAAGGTATTCTTGGGATCTGCAGCACTGCAGAATACCTCCCCCACCACCCTGTCAATGTATTTCAACTTCAGTGTATTGACAGCAACTGCCCCAGACTGAGTCTGGCTCCAGTGAAGCATTTATATTCCTTCCACTCAGCCCTGTGGATCTCTGCAGGGCTCAGCATGCCAACCCAGGACCCGCTCTGGAGAAATAAAGTCTGGGAAAATGAATGGATCATAAAGCCACATTGCATGACAGCGTCTCATCCCAGCCTGTGTTCTACAGTTCATTCTTACGCAAGCTTTGGAAAAACGTGGTTTAAACCCTAAAAATGATGGCACGTGGCAGGCTACTAAGTAATGGGCTGTAGGAAACCTCAGAACAAAAAGGGCCAGGAAGCACAGAAGTCCACTTCTCCTCATCATTAGCAATTACACCGTCACAGTACCCCCTTCCCAAATATTTATCTAATCGCTGCTTTAATTATTTATACTAGTTGCCTTTTATTTTTTTTTTTTTCCTGCTGTCCTTGGCAGTTTGGAGCACAAATTAACTGTTCTGTTTCTCTGTGTGGAGACATTCTGCCTAGGGTTTTTTCCCTTTCCTCCTGCCCAACCCTTATTAAGTTTTAACCCCTTTTCTACTGGATAGAAAGCTCAGGCTCTGTCAGTACTGTAAATTGTTACCCGTTTAAAATGTCTATGCTTTTAAGAGCCCTGAGGTATATTCCCCAGTTTAGCAGCACACTGTTTACCGGGCAGATAAACAGCATCATAGGCAAAAGTTAAAGCATACCGTACAACTATTGTCCTGGAATATGAAATTAGAGTCTGAACTCTAACCTATATGCTAAAATGTGGGTTTTTTTGTGTTTTCTTAGGAAACAAGCAGATTTCCACATAATGAAGCTATTAGGGTGATAGTGCTTGGCCCATGCTGTATTTATTAACACCAGTGAAAATGAACAGAGACAATTGCGCAGAGATCGAAAACCCTTACAGGGCCACCAATCCCTATATTCTTTAATCTTCCCTATTTTTTTTCCTATTGTTGTTATTTAGCATGCCCAGAAACACCAGGTCAAGGCATTATAATAGCCACTAAACTTGAGCACTTACTGACTATATATGCATTGGGTAACTACTTTTTTCAACCTGAAGTTGAGCAACCCTCTGGTAACTAATGACTGTGTCCTAAGAAATCTCCAGTTGGGATGGTTGGCTGGTTGGCTGACAAGTTCTTTGCAAGGATTAACCAGAAAAGCTGAGGCTAACAAAGTGTTTAGCACATCCTGGCCATTCCAATAGCCCCACTTCCACATGCATTAGAGTATCTGAAAAACAGTCTTTCCCAGTCGAAAAAGGTCTTGCCAATTTACTGACAATCTCTGATATTTTCACAATTTAGTGGCGTTTCTTAAAGCAGCAGGTTAGTATTGATCACACAGCATTCATTAAGGGTGACTTTGATGGTACCTATAAGAATATCTTCCAACTACTGCTCCAGCACAGGGTTGTTGTGCAAAGTACACCTTAAGAAGAATAACTGGGTTTCATCCAGACAACTCAGACAAAACATAATACATTTAAGGCTCAGAGGAAAAGAAATTATTTCAAGAAGACCTTGTCTCAGTCATAAGGTTATACACAAAATACTGCTCACACTGTACCCAAACAAGTAATTTATGCAAAAGTAGGGCATAAATATTCTTCATTATCTGTAAAATGGTGATGCACTACTTTGTTCTTGCAGCTATAAAGATTTTATACTAAAACTGCATAGTCTCTGGTCCCCATAAATCATTGAGGGGAAAAAAAAAAGTGTATATGAGTGCATCCATATGTGCAGAAATCCCCTAGAATATCAAATGTCCATTCGCTGTTAGCCCTCAAGGACCTCTTTGCCTCATATACACTGTCCAAAATGTCAGAAATCATTATAAATGGGGGAAGAAATCACAGGAATCAAACACCCAATCCAAGGCAAAATGCTGGTGGCTCCATAAAAATGCTCAGACAGAGCATGCTCCATTTGAAGCCACACATATGAGGGAACCTTTTTATTGTCAAGAGTAATATGAACACTTGGCACTGTTTTGGAGAGAAAGTAGCTAAAATAGCAGGTATGTCAAGGATGACAACTTCAGAATATCTATACTGCAACTTTCATGTGAATACATAATTGGTGCTTCTAGTATTTAGTAAAGAACTCTGATTAAATAATATTTTCATCAGTGTTGCTGGCCTCAGATGATCAAAATATGTCCTCAAAGTGTTTACATGCAAGCATGTAGGGTTGCAAGCAAATTCTGCCCATGTTTCAAGCTGACAGAATACAAACCGTGTCTGGTCTGGAAGTCAGTCAGACACAGTCAAGTTAATAAAAGCTCTGCCATCTAGAAGAATTGCTTGAGCTATGTGATGACTACGTGCACTCAGGACAGATAAAGTTCTAGTCTTGTTAGATAACGAAACTGCAAAATACTCAGACATTTGAGTCAGCTGAAGAGAAGAAAACCAAACTTCTTATGGAAATAGGACAAAAATAGCAGGAGTTCTGAGCAGTAACGTGCCTTCATTTTTTTCCCATTGACTTCAACAGAAAGGATGAGCAGGCCCACAGATCTGTTAACAAATTGGAGAATTCAGCAAAAACAAGGAAGGAAATTCAGGGAACAGTTTGTGGGAAATGATTAAAACCTAAACTCATGGAATGAAAATACAAACTGAAAGAAGAACAGCTACCTCAAGGATGACGGAAAGTCCAAAACTGCAAAAAGGTAAAGTTAAAGGTACACAAAAGGGATACTTCATACATACATGTGAGAAGTCAGAGTAACTCAAAATTGTCATATTTGAATTCTTGGGAGGGTGGAGGGGTGGTGACAAGGAGGCATTGAATATCGTAACAGTGTTCATAGAGAACAGTGCAAGGAAGTAAAGGTCATTTACAATTGGAACAAAAAATCCACCAGAAGTTATATTATAAACCTCATGTTTATAATTCTTTCAGAAATCTGATTAATTTCTGTTTGAACCGAAACATTATTTTCCTACTGTGTGCTTTCAATGCCAAAGAATTGTGCATGTGATTGCGTAGTGAAATGTATTCACTATTATTTCACAATGTCTTTCTGCTTCTTTTATATCTGATTCTTTGGGAATCTTCCCCTTCACTTATTGCATGGTCATTCATTCCTAAACCCATTTTCCACACCCTTCACACTTTCACAGATCACCACTCATACATCTTCCCTTCCATTATTATCTCTATACCAAGCAGAGTAGTTCTGGCTGTAAAAGTTTTTGCACAGATGTCCTGGTTTGAGTTAGAACAGAACTAATTTTGTAGAGTGATTTTTTACTTTTCAGCTCAGCCACTTCTAACTATCTGCACTGTCTGAAGTTAATGGCATATTGTTGCAGACTGTGTCTGCTGCTAGCAGTGATGATGCTTGATGTTTACAGTTACTACCAAGAATCGGTGTGCAGAAAGGCTCTTGATTATACTTGCTCCTGTGAAGACCAAGGTCGCCACATTGGGGTGCCATAAAGTAGAAGGCCACTCCTGAGAGGTGGAGTGGCCAGGACAGGTGACGCTAAACTGACCAGTGAGGGATTACGTCCCATATACATCCAAGTCAGTATAAAACTGAGGGATCATGAGGGCCAAGACTCTTCTTCAATGTCCAGCATCCAAGGGAGGACTTTGTACATTTTGCCTTCAATCCCGATCCATGTGTTCCTGAATCCAGTTCCCATCTGCTGACAAGTCTAGCCTGAGACTTCCCCAGCACTGGCTCCACAGCATCAGTGGTGATGTAATTGCCATCAGGGGAGTGGGGTTCAGTATTTCTCTTGTATATATTGCATTTTATTATTCTTATTTTCATTAAATCTGTTCTAGCTTTCTTTTCTAATCACTAAGTCTCTCTCCCTTATTCCCTTTCTCTTCCCCTTTGGGAAAGGAGACAGGTTGATAGAGAGTGTCTGTCATTTCTCTAGTGGGTGACCCAGCTCTAAAACTTGACAACAGAAGCTTCTGCTTACCTCTGAACCTCACTGTTGATTTTTTTTTGAGATAAGATCACCTAATACACATGCAAAAGTCAAAATACAGATATGGTATATTTTTAGCTCTACAAATATATAGATATATATGCATCCATATCACACTTACATGCATGGACACTCATACAGCGTCAGAATATGTTCCATTTTTAGTTATTTTGTGGTGGCAGTTCTGGGCACAGCACTACACACAGGTACTCAAAAGGTCATACCTTATTTACGATGGGATTTAATCCCATTTATGCTACACAAGAAAAAAACTGCAATACCCAAATCATCCCATTAGCCACCATCTCATCCCAATAAAATCTCATAATCTTTAGATGCTTTCTGTTTAGCAAGAAAACTTCTCTTTTTAACAATGGCTAGCATTTTGATCATGCATGGAATTGTCAGGTTAGAGTAGCTAACTGCCTTATTCCACGTGAAACCATATTTGGCTTCAGAAACTAATTAGGACAGAAAGGATCTCATCCAGACAGCACAAACCAAATATATTTAAGAAACCTTCTGTCTTCCCTCTTTATCCTCCCAACATGCAACTGCAACCATAATTTTAAAAAGAAAAGGTTCACTGGGAAGAAGCGGTGCTCATCTTTATATGACAACTTACTAACAAAGGTATTTGCCATGGACTAAGGAGGCTAAGGGCGTCCTTCTAATCTTGGAATGTCAGAGAGCATGACTCTGCATCCCAAGCCTTCAAACAGACATGCTGGTGAGCTTTAAGAACCACCAGGAATAAGTGGTGCTTTACAATAGGCCACCTGCCTCACTTCTAAAAAAGCTCTTCATATTCAGGCTGTATGAAGCCATATATGGAAACTGCAAGAAGAACCATGAGAACAGATGCATTCTGGAAGACACAGAAGTTACCTGGTGCTGATTCCAAAACTAATAACCATCAGAGACAAAATTTAACTATATTATTCATTGTTGCTGCTAAGAAGTTTGCTTATGCACACATGGGAAAAAAAGAAAACACAAACCAGAAATATGTTAATAACTCCACAAGTAGCATTATGAAAAGGTTGAAATAGAAACCTGCCATGCAAGTGGCAACAGTGACAATCTGGCACTTGATCTTCATCTTTACCAGTCCTATTCTCACCTCTTGATCCTTTCTTTGCTATCTGTCAGCCATCTTGCTGAATCTGAAGAGCAGATTGACCATAATTTCAGGTTTTTAATTGCTTTTCAAGAAGTAAAGATACTACAGCCTCTCCTCTCCTCTCCTCTCCTCTCCTCTCCTCTCCTCTCCTCTCCTCTTCTCTCCTCTCCTCTCCTCTCCCTTCCTCAACAGTACAGACTGAGGGCTGACAGAAGTTTGGCAAAAAGGACTTGGGATCTTGGTGGACAACAAGTTGAGCATGAGTCAGAAGCATACCCTTGAGGCAATGAGGGGTATCTGCATACTGATAGTATATATACATCGCAATGATGGAAAGGAATATTCCCTTCTACTTTAGATGTCTGAGATTGTATCTGGTCTAGTTTTGGGGTCCCCTTTGCAAGAAATACACGATTAAACTGGAGTAAATCCAGACTTACACGCTTACACCACCTTACAGAGCTGAAGCAGATGGCATATATGCAGAGGGTGAGAGAAGTGTGTGTGTTCAACCTGGAGAAGAGAACCCTAAGTGGGTATTCAGCTACTGTTTTCAATAATATTATACGTGGCTATGTAGAAGACAGAATCAGATTCTTGGAGGTGCAAAAATAGTATGAGAGGCAGTGGTCACAAGTTGCAACAAATTGCTATTGACTGTAAGGAAAATGTTCTTCATCATGTTTTCCTTATGATCAGTCATCCCTGGAAAGATTTCACAAAAAGGTTGTGGGGCTTTCTAGCTTTGAAAATATTAAAAACTTGGCTATGGAAGCTCTGAGCATGTTGCTCCAACTCTGAAGCTAGGCCACCTTTGTGGAGAGGGTGGAACCAGATAACCTCCAGAGATCCCTTCCAACCTAAATTGTTTGGTGATTCTAATCACATATTTAAAATTAAAGCATGAGGACATTTTCAAAGTTAAGGTTCAATTTCCACTTCAAAAGTCTTCATGGTAAGCTTCAAAGATGTACAACCATTTCTAACTATAATGCACTTGCTAGGTTACACACCAGAAGTAATAAAGTATGTGATATAAAAAAACCAAACCAAACCAAACCAACAAAAAAAACCAAATCACAAAAGCCAAAACACAGAAGCATGTCTGTACAATCCCCCACTATGCATACATATACAGTGTAGTCAGAAGAAAGGCGACATGGGTCTGCTGCAACTTGACTGAGATTTTACGTATGTACACGCTATATAGCATGTATCTGAACAGACATGTTTGTACTCAGCATATCATAAAAGATAACTTGCTAACAAAAACTGAATTAGCACAGAACATATTGCTCAAACAATTTATAAATTACAACATTATTAAAAGCATTGAAAAATAATTTCTGTAGTGAAGACTCATAGGCAATGTAGATTCTGTGATTATGTGCTAGATATGTAAAGCAAAGTATATTTTCTAAAATTAATCAAGGATAAAACCCTTGACTTTTAAGGAAAAGAAGATCTTCAGCATCAAAAGTGAAAGCAAAACTTAAAGGAAGTAAAAAAAAATAAAAGACAAAAGTGAAGCAAATATATAGTATTTTTGAAGAAATAATGTATGTTGTGCTCTGGGGTAAGTATGAAGATTCTGAGAGAAGCATGTGATCCAAATGTAAAAGCTTTTACCTAAAGTGAGAAGTATTTTCAAACTGTTTCTGTGATTAAAATGGCAGCATTTGTAAAATGGAAGAAAACTACAGCAGGTATTACATTTGTATAAAGTATTATTAATTCTACTGGTTAAACTCCCTATTTTAACCCATTGCTACTGTGATACGGTCATTTATTCTTCACTGACTACCTTGCAGAAACAAGGCCCAGAAGAGGGGAGAAAATAGCTGTTTGCTCCAAACATTGAAAATAAATTGTTTTTAGTGAGATCTACACACCGCACAAATGTATTTTAAGCCCAAATATGAGTAGTGGTAGTGTCAGGGAATTCGTTTTTTACCCTTCTAATGAAGGAAAGATTCAACTCCCTATTCATATACTAATTCTTTATTTATTTAATATTTTCTATTGGTAATATAATATTATGAGAGAAAGATGTTGAAGTCTGATAATATTTTTCCTTATGAACAGAAAGTCCCAGAATAGTTGCTTTTCTCTCATCTAAACACTATTTACCATTATTTTTCAAACTGTCACAGAAAGGTACTGAAGAAATTCTACTAAGACACTTATAAGTGACCTTTAGGTAATTCATTCAAAGACCAGATACTAAAAAAGCAAAATGATTTCAACAAATTAAATGGTAAATTTGCAGTAGCAGAAGATCTGTCTGGTTTCTGTTCCTTGGATGTTATCCTTATATTTTCTGAAAAGCATGAACTACAATTGAACAAAGACTGACAACACTGTAAGACTTGGTGCTCTGGTTGTATTTTAGTACAACAGCAGATAAAAATTTTTAGCAGATAAAAAAAGAAATAGACTTACTTTTTACAGAATTGAAGTTAATCATGTAGTTAACCATCTATACAGGTAGGGCCTAAAAATTTTGATAGTCAGAGTTGGGTACCTAATATGCCAAGGTTTTAAAGACTATAAATAATTAATGTGTATAACTCCTAAAAGATTAAAACTGCACTGCCAAAAAGAGGAGACTCTGTCATGGATATCAGTGAGACCACACCTACTGCAGAAATCCTGAATTCACGGAAAAAGCTGTGTTTTTAAATGCATTGCACACAAATGTACATATGTTCCAAGTCCTGATTTGATCCACCATGATTTTCAATGCAACATATCAGCAAAAAATTCTATCTATGAATAAGAGAACCATCAAACCACCTAAAGTTAGATTGAGCAGTAAGCAGACTGATCAATTGAGTAGGCTGTTTAGGCAGAAGTGATTTGGGAATAGAAACTGTATTTTTATTCAGAAAAAATCAGCCAGAGTCTTGTGAAGAAAAAGAAGTTTCTCGGATTTAATGAAGAAGACTTCAAGATTTCAGAAATATTAGGCTTTTAATTATGATTAATTATGGCTTATTTGGTTAAGAAAAAAACATTCTAATTTATAAAGTTAAATTAATTGAACTTAAAAAATTGGTTCAGGTTTTAGTTAGAGAAGACCCATTCTTAAAAACCTGGTAGGTTGGGAAAGAAAGCATTTGATCAAAACTGATCAAGCTATCACAGGCAAATGAGTTACCAGACATCAACAGTATTACAGTAGTTTGCCATGTGCTCTCTTCCAAGGGTATCTAATTAGTATTTTATTTCAATATTCACAGTAAGTTATTATGACATAGCTTAAGTGGAGTGAATACATTTTACACCATAACAGTAAACTCAAACCATACACACGGTAGATTATAGATCAGCTGAGGTCCTGAAGCTTATTACTCTATGGTAACCTAACCGTTTTCAACATGTTTAATGTTAATGTGAGCCTGGTATATCTGTCTTCCTCAGCATGTTCTCTTTTTATTCTCCTCCTCCCTCCTTAGACAGACTTTCAGGATTGAGAAGAAGAAAGAGGAGAGAAATCACAGAACTGTCCACATGACCAGAATTTCCAGACACCCAGGGTAAGTGGGATCTGGACATGACTTGCGGAGTTGATCTGTGCAATTGCTAACCATCTGCATAGCGTGCGTGTGCTAGATCAGATGTGCGCATATGTAGCAAGTGCAGTGTATGGCACACAGCCCGTGTTTCCCTCTGAGATTCCCTGGATGTGCTCCCATCCCTTAATTCTCCATACCTCAAACAACTCCTTCCATTCTCCTTTCTAGTGGCATACAGAAAGTTAAGAAAGTTGTCCTATAAAGTAAAAAGCACAGCAAGCAAATGACAGCAAGTACTTTTTAAACTCCAAGAACACTGCCAACAATATTATCTGCAAATTATTTATTGCAAACAGCAGCAACCTACTATATACATACAAGAGTACAACCAGCTGAGAACAAACACCATACACTTCATCACAATGAGCATTTACATAACACGGTGCAGGCACTCAGTATTATGTCACTAATGTGACTCTTTCTGTAGTCCCTTGAGTGCCTCTGGCTTTGCAGAGTACATCCAGCTAAATAGCACTTGTATGGCCCTAGGACATATGCTGTCTGGCCTCCTGCAGCCACTGCTCAATTGAATATAATGGAGTCATGCTAAATGACAGAGCCCTCAGCATGGTAGGTGGAGGGGGCAGGCACAAGCACAAAGAATTAATCAAGCAAGCCACCTCCAAATTGTACAAATTCTGTCAAGCAAATATCTATAATATATTCTGTCACTGAGACTGTCAAAATGGGCTAAATCCTCAGCTCAAGTGAAACTAGTACAGATATTCTAAATTAGACCAGTTGTGGCAATATGCCCTAAGAGAAGATGTTGCCTTATTTTACAAGTTTGGGATATTTTTTTAAATTTGATGCCACAAAGAGCCACACTTTATGATTTGTACTATATCCTCTATTCATTGAACTTCATATTTCTATATGTTAAAAAATGCACTTTTCTGCCCAGGAGTAAAATCAGGTCCTGTCCTGTTCTTATGGGGACTTACAGTACAGTGCTAACTTTGTCAACAGCTCTGGGAAAAAGATTTGTTACTTAACTTGTACACTAAAGCTGTGCAAATGATCTGTAGCAAGTAATTGTCATTTCTTCTTCTTATGCTTCTGAAATATTTGCACTATTTGCAATTTTCATGAATTTCTTAATTTATGTATTTTCTGTAATTAACTCAAGTATCCAGAGTAGATATATAATTATATATTGACTAAAAAACACATTCATTTGATCAGGAATTTGCTGTACTAGAAGAATACTTAAGCGTTCTCTGCCAAGCTGAAGCAATTCATTTCACTGTGCTCTGTTACCCACTTCAATGAAATTAAGATTAAAAATGATAAATAAGAGTTTACACCATTTTTTTTTCAGGTGGTATAATGGAGTCACAAATGTTTAGTTTCAGTAACTGGATAAACAACTGAAATTAGAAAATTTTAAGATAGCAAATTTTCCAATGGAAGACAACCAAAATTTTCTAGAGTCCGGATTTGAATTAGGTATAAATCGAAAGTGAACTGATAAGGTTATAACCCTGTCTCTGGCAACTAACTTTTTATGACTATGAATAAGGAGCTTATTTCCAAGTTCTGCTTTAATACTGACTATCTGTAAAATGGTATATAAAAATTCTTTACCAGTATAATTCACACAGTTTAATTAACCAGTATTAATAGTGGCAGAGTTACTCATAAAAATGGCTTCTTTTTGTTGTCACAGCTGTTCTCAGTCTCGCACTGTAGAAAACCATAGTATAGCCCTTTCTTAAATTTGAGAGCACGCAGAAATGAGCTAACACCCAAACTAGATTTCTGAACTCCCTGCATTTTTTAAAAAACCTTAAGGAGAAAAGTCATCAGTTATTGTTAGCTCAAAATATATAGGGTGTGTTTTCTTTAAAGCTGGTCAGGCTTAGACTACCACCAGGTCAGAAGTTTGTACCAAGCTGACAAGGCAGATGAACAAAAGCAGAAGCAGCTTAACGTCACCATTTTGATTTTACTGTGAAAGTATAGCAAAATAGGATGTGTTTGTACAACAAAGAGTAAGGTCAAGCAAACATGCTACTATATGAATTTGTTTTGTAATGTCCTTATGGTAAAAATCTCTTCCTTTATTACATAAATATATGGGTTACTGTTCATGCACCTGTCTTGTACTGAACAGGCTCAGGAGGCATATTCCTTCTGAGACAGGTGCACAGCATGTGGCTCTCAGCTGGGTTAAAAGAAAAGCATGCATATTTATGTTGCTGAGCATAGGGAGAAAGGAAAATGGATGAAAGTTGATCTGGTACAAGAACAGAAGCATGAAATGAAAGGACATAAAACACATGGAAAGGGGACAGATGCATGAGTATACTAAATAGGAAAGAAAGTTCTGTGCATTAAAATGGAGAGTTAGCTAAAATGAATACCCCCTACCCACATATATTAGAAAGATTATTTTCTTAGAAAGGAGTTACAATTGTCAATGGCTTATATGGCGTTCCCCTTCTTAAACAAAACTGGAGTATTTGAAAATAAGGGCTCTTTTGTGAATGAACTGAATCACAGATAAAAGAGCTGAACTTAGAGGGAACCCAAACAGAAGATGCACTAACAAGTTAGAATCAAAACCCTCTGATGTTCCTTATCACTTCATCTTCAGCGAAGTCCATCTGTACAGGAGCTCTCAATTCTCTACTAAAGAAGGGTTATACAATGATTAGCAGTGATCATATAAGAAGAAATCCCACAATCAATCAGGATGACGATTCAGCATTTTCTCAGCTCACTTGAAGGACTGGGAATGAATTTTCAAAAGCACTGGAGAGATTAGCATACTTCTATATCATATTCAACTTCAACTGCTTTTTGTTTTCTAGATTAACTGCCATCATTTACCCATCTCTCAGAGGCAGGATGCTATTTTTTCGTACACATGTATGTCTACTTTTTAGGAATTAGAGCTCTCTGAAGGAAAAATAAAAACCTGTGGTTTAATGTGAAGCTAAAATTGACCTTAAAGTTTTATTGTGTCCCATTTTAATATAAATTAATTAGAATTTCTGAAGAAATTATTTTCCATTTCACTGTACTGTCCAAAGTCTTTGTATAGTACATAAGTCTATAAAAAGCATGAAAATAAAAATGCAATGAACTAAAATATTTGCTAAAGCTACCTTAGGAATTTACAGAGTGATTTGAGCTTCTTTATTTTTGAAATGTATATATTCTGAAAATAAAGACTGATATAGCTTCATATTAAAGAAGTATTCTCTACCTGCAGTTCTTCACAACTCAGTGTCAGTTTCACTCGAGTTTCAAGCCAAATACATCATCATAGAATGGCTTGAGTTGGAAAGGACCTTAAAGATCATCTACTTCCAAACCCCCTGCCATGGGCAGGGACAACTCCTACTAGACCAGGTTGCTCAAAGCCTCATCCAACCTGGTTTTAAACACTTCCAGGGATGAGGCTTCCACATTTTCTCTGGGCAACCTGTTATGGTGTTTCACCACCCTCACAGTAAAGGACTTCTTCCTAATGTCTAATCTAAATCTACTCTTCTCTAGTTTAAAACCATTACCTCTTGTCCTATCACAACATGACTTGATAAAAAGTTCTTTAGTGCAATGTAATGTTAACATTAGGAGGTTGAAAGCAGTTGAGATGTTCACCTATTTTACATTGCATGATATTTTCTGTTTGAGTATAAAACTTCTGAATTCTCCCTGTGGTTTGACTGATAAAAACTATTCAAGCAAACATTTGCTAGTTGTCTCAGTTTTAGAGAATTAAAAATATTCTTTTTAAAATAAAAATAATTGCTATTGGTTTCTTGAAAATCCATTTTACACAAACTATTTTTGCAAAACAGTGGGGGAAAAAAAATATAGGTCTTTCAATTAAGGTGACACCGTCATTCTGGGGATGGGGTAGCAGGAGGGCTCTTCTACATAAACACTTCAATTTCTTTTAATGGGTTAAACAGAGCCTGGATTTCTTTTTTACCTGCACAGTATGCTACATACCTTCTCTCTAGGTGACCATGCAGGTAGGAACACATGAGCCAATCTCATGGATATTGGATACACACAGCTAAAGCCATGACCTAAGCCAAATCCACCACATACTGAGAACACATTAAGTGGTTGAGGAACTACTAAGCAGATGCAAGACGCTTCATGTCTAGCACAGAATAAATCCAGATATGAAAATATTCCACTTTATCCCATTGCTGCATTCAGTTTTGTGGTTTATTTGCAAGTAATGGCCATATACATAAAGAAAGCACAGAAAATAGCAAGGTCACTAGAGCTTTTGCTAGGAAAAGTTAAAAAAATGTATTAACTTTAGTAAACTAGTATAAATTATTTCCAAGTTTTTTACAAACCCTACTAAGTAATTCATTACCTTTAAAAAAAAAATAAAATTCAAATATTCCAGAACCAAGCAAAATACAACATATCCAATGCAGAATGACGCATGAAGAAAACAGAAGTAATCAGTCAGAAAATCTCCTGGTTTATAAAGCATGGTCTAGATGGCATACCTCACCCTGACAAAATGCAGATGAGGAAGAAGTTTCTACTGGGAATATTGTAGCCTCAACCACATAATCACCATGTAAATCAGTCTTTAGAGTATGCATTGTAATGTCTGACAGATTAAATTGATATGTAATTTCATGCATCTGAACTCTACATAATCTCAAATAAAATTATCAATAGGAAGTTAATATCTATTTTTACAGAAAACAAAGCATTATTGGGATGGAATTCAGCCACAAGGAAGACAAAGAGCATGTGAAGCAGGACAGGATGCAACTGCATTTCTCCTAAAAGATCTATTACAAAACTAAGTGCACATATTAAATGGTCATGTAGTAAGTAGAAAATAAAATAGATGGGCATAAAGATTCCAAACTGAAAATATGTGTATTGTTAGCATTGGTGTTACAGTGAAGCTACTCTGAGATCAATGTTCAATTTTCTTAGGTTCTACTAATCAGCTGTTCATAAACAGTCAAACACCTCTTTGGCTATACAAGTAGTAGCTTGTACAGTACTGGAAACCAACAAATTTCTGCTAGATATTCCTCTATAAAAAAGAAAGAAAGAAATAATAAATCATACAAAAATTAGCAAGACTGAAGATGGCGAATAAAACCACTACCCATTCTTCTACCACCCTATTTCTGTTCTTCTCTCAAACCCATTTCTGATCTTACTTTTTTTCTCCCCTGTCCTCCCCACACACCACTTAAGTCCTGATGTCTCTTCCCTCTTTCCCCCACTGCTTCAGATCGCAGAGTGTTTGCTTCTCAATGGAGACTGCTATCCCCTTTTTTCTCCTCTATTTTGTAGCTGCTGGCATTCTTCTGTTTTGCTTTTCCTATTAATGCCCAAGTCTTCCGTTAAGCTCACCAAGATCTACTACACATAAAACCTTCAACTGCTGAGGATCTTGCTGCTCTCCTGAAGGAAGGCTGTCTCAGTATTTCATTCACAAGAATCAGCTGACCATGATGACATGATGAATTGACTATTTACAGAATCCTTTTACCCCTTTAAAATAATATCCACTGTGGGGTTTTTTTGTTGTTTTTTGTTTGTTTGTTTTTTTAAGAAAAACAGAAATTCAATATAAAAGTACAACATTTTTCATTTACATAATTTATAACAAAAATGTTGAAGGCAGCAATGAATTAGGGTGATTTCACAGGGGGCAGGGAGGCAAGTGGGAAATGCAGTATAAAATGGTAAGTTGTTTTTTTACTGCTGATTGCTGCAGAACATTTATTTTTATATACTTCTTTGCAATATTTTTCTAGGCAGGATCCAGTAATCTATTAGTATACTCAAAAACTTTGACTCATCTTTTCCTGTTATTTCCATTATTTCTTCTTTAAGACGACTAAATATTCATTTGGAGGTAGAAGTGGAAGTAAAGGACAAGCAGGTAGTCTATATCAAAGAGAGGAAATCTCATTTTGAGCAAATAGTATAGAGTACAATCTGAATGAGGAAACAAAAAAATAAAGAACAATATTGGAGAAGAGAAGGCACTGACATTGGACAATTGGGAAAAAGTACACAAAAATAAGAATATATTTCTCATCCCAAAGCCATTTACAATATAAAAATCTGAAATATCCCATTTTGAAATAATCGCATCATAATCCAGTTTACAACTTGGCCAGAGTAAATTATGTTCATGAGCAAATTAAAGCAAATTTATGGTTGGAAATGTAACTATTACATAAAACATCAGTGGCTGAAACACACCCTCTCACACAGGGCTGACAATACTTCCTATCTCAGTCTCTCACATTTTAACTCTACTGTTTCTGTCACTGTCTCTCCCTCTCACGACGTATCAATTACTGGCTTTCACAGATAAAGGCAAAAATTGCATCTTGACATCATTCAGGTAGGTGATATATGGTCTAGTTTCAGAAGTAAAACTGAAGATAGAGCAGAACATATTTTTTTTAAAAAACCCTTAATTTACTTATTTACATGGGTAAATACTCCAGTAACTAGCACACAAATCTGCAGTCAGTAATGAGATAGTTGCTGAAACATGAAGTTGGAAGGACTTTAATGTGGACTATCAAGTATGATATGGAATATAATATTTATCTAAGCACATTTAAAGACAAAGGGGCAGCTGAGAAAAACACAGCTATTTATTTTGTCCTGGAACGTGGAACCCTCTGGAGTGAATGGGGGATATCTCCTTCCCCAACAAAACCGGAGAATACTCTGTACAAATAAACTTCTGACATAGCTGGAGCAAAGACAAATATGTCCGCAACAGAGAGGGGCAAGATGCACAAAAGCAATCAGGCTTCAGAGATAATGAAAAGAAATATATTTTCCCTTGGATTGGACAGGATAACCTATAATTTGCTGCAACCCAGGGAGCCTCCAAAAGTTGCTGAGATAAGACCAAGACTGAAAGTAAGACCTGTGAAGACACAGCTGGTGAGAGGAAGACGTGTTGTGTTCTGTTTTTCTCAGCTGATGCAATTCTCTCTGCTTTACTTACCTTGCTCTAAAAATAAGTTTTACTCACAATAAGAAATAGTTTTTAAAGACCTTTTTGTGTATACCCAATTTAAGGATGAGAACAGCCAGAACAATACCAGAGTACTAACCAGCTCAGGAGTCCCGTCAGAATAAGAAGATATGTTGGTGTTCAGAGTTTACATTGTTCAGGAGGTTATTAGTCCTGAGCTATAAGTAACAGTGTGATATTTCATGATAAGATGTGAAAACTGTGCAGTTTATCCTCCTATATCACATTTTAACAAAGTAGAAAGAATAATGTTATTAAAAACCTTTAAAAAAAAAGATCTCTTTTGTACTTTTTTTTCCTTCAAAGTCAAATTTCCCAATTTAGCACACACAAAATGACACTCAGGTGAAACTTTGACATCAGGCTGTCACAAGGTTAGATATCCTGTGAATCAATATGGCTAGAAATTAGACCTTTGGTTTGTTAGCTTTCACAGGCAAAGCATTATGTAAAAACATGCATAAGAACTAAATAAGTAGTATGTATCTAATCAAATAGCAGGAGTGCTCACCTCACAAGGATGTATCATTAGAAAATGGTATATGTCAGTGTTGCGTAACAGGCTTTGTACTTCAGTATTTCTATTCTTCTCCACTATTCTTCTCCATGCTTTATAATACTAATAGGTAAAGGATTCAGTGTCAATCCCCAAGATAGTTTTACCAGAAAGCAAGCACTGCTATTTGGATGGCTGCAACTATTTCATCATCCCAAAGGAGGGCAGAAAACACCTGTGTACTTTCAAAAAGGAGATACAGTAAACCGGTATGACTGACTGGTCTGGCTGTATGTTTACATTTGAAATATTCTTCGTCTTCAGGTCATAGCTTTCCATTTTTAAAGCCAGTTTTCACTTTAAAGAAAAACAACAAAAGCCATAAGACACCATCCTACAGGACCTGGGGAGACCTGGTGGACATAAAGTTGAACATGAGCCAGAAATGCGTCCTTGTAGCAAAGAGGGCTAATGCTATCCTGAGCTGCACCAGGATTTGCTACATTGAGTGTTGCCAGCAGATGGAGGCACTTAATCCTCCTCCTCTCAGCACTGGTGTTCTGGGTCCAGTTCTGGGCTTCTCAGTGTAAGGGAGATATGGACATACTGGAGACAGTCTGGAAAAGGGATGAGAGCATTTCTCCTATAGGAAAAGGCTGAGACAGATGGGACTCTTAAGCCTGGAGAAGCAAATTCTCAGGCGATCTCATAGAATCACAGAATGTCAGGGGCCTGAAGGGACCTTGAAAGATCATCCAGTCCAACCCCCCTGACAGAGCAGGATCACCTATACCAGATCACAAAGGAATGAGTCCAGGTGGGTTTTGAGTATCTCCAGAGAGGGAGACTCCACAATCCCCCTGGGCAGCCTGTTCCAGTGTTCTGTCACCCTCACAGTGAAAAAGTTCCTCCTCTTGTTTACATGGAACTTCCTATGCCTCAGCTTCCACCCATTGCACCTTGTCTTGTCATCAGGCATCACCGAGAAGATCCTGTCTCCATCCTCCTGGCACTCACCCTTTATGTATTTATAAACATTGATGAGGTCACCCCTCAGTCTCCTTTTCTCCAAGCTGAGGAGCCCCAGCTCCCTCAGTCTTTCCTCATAACAGAGATCAATGCCTATAAATAGCTGAGGGGACAGACAGAGCCAAGCTCTTTTAGTTGTGCCCAGTGCCAGGACCAGAGTCAATGAGTGCAAACTGAAACACAGGAGGTTCCCTCTGAACATCAGGAAACACTTTTTTACTGTCAGGGTCATCAAGCACTGGCACAGGTTGCCCCGAGATGTGGAGTTTCACCGCTGGAGATATTCAAAAGCTGTTTGGACATGGTCCTGCACAACTGGCACTGGGTGACTCTGCCTAAGGGGGGTGTGTGTGTGTGTGTGAACCAGATGACCTCCAGAGGTCCATTCCAACTTCAGCCATTCTGTGATTCTGTGGTACCTGGAGAATTCCTTCTCTATATAGTGTTAATCACCTACTGAACTGTATTTAACATTTCTAACTGCACTTTGGAACTTACTGTGTGGAAACATCCTTTCTGCAAGCAAAAATTTAAACAGAGCAGCTTCAGCACTGAGTAGAGATATGTTTGACAATTAGGCCGTGTCTGCTACAAAGTAATTTCTCTACAGGGGATCTTCATAGCCATGTGAATTTTCTCACACAATGTCTCTGCTGTGTTCCTTTTCCCTAGTAGGGTTTTGTTCAAATGTCGTCAAATGTAAGATTGCAGAGTTCAGATATTAAGTGACCTTTGCTGAATGCTGAATGTCACTGTAGATCTATGTGTACATAAAACCTGAATTAAAAGATACATTGCCTTTGTTTTATACATGTGTACAAAGGAGGACCAGGTCAGGGATTGAAAACCTATTTAAAAAAAAAGTGAGGTACATAAAAGAAGGATAAGTGACATACAGATAAGGTGAATATGATGTAGCAGATTAATTAGGGATCTGCAAGGAAAAGAAACGCACTTCTGTATTGGTTCAGTTTCAAACTGCAAAATGATTTCTTCTTTTGTGAAATAGAAATATGCAGAAAAGGACAAAGGGCAAGATCCTATTTTCAAAACAATAAGATACTATAATAATGGTGTCACATGTGGAAAGAGTGAGATCTTCACTGACATCACACACTGTAATGGGCTGAGTGAGAGCCTACCAGCTCCTCCCAGTTGGTCTAGGACTCTGCCCATATATGCACACAGTTGTTTGGATGCTGTATAACCAATCAGCTACTTGGAAGAGGTTTCCATCTGAAAAATAACCGGGCATGAAAGCATGCAAGCCATACTGGTATTACCAACTGCTTTGACAGCAGTCAAGCACAGACATCATTATACACTGTAAAGGAGTGTGCAAGAGAGATTACCTCTTTACCTCTGTTGAATGCCATGTTTAAAACTTTTTTCTCTTTTTTTTTTAATGACAACTATCACTGTACAGGATAGTCTTAGTGCAAAACCTAAGCCTAAAGTACTTTGGAAAGCTTTTTCTCTCACTTGGCAAAAAGATTTTGGATTCCTTGAGCCTTTGACCACCCTGAAACTCAGCAGCAAAACACACATTTTCAACAGAGGCATACAAGAAAGTAAGCCATCTTGGAATATATGACAATGTAACAAATACTTATTAAACCCTTTAAATATATTGAATTTTAATAACAGACTAATACATGTTTGTTACCTCTATATGTTTCACAACTAAAGCCATATTTTACAGAAATAAACTTATTCCTACTCAAAAGTGTCATGTGTTTACAAATGTATTCTTCAAATGCAGGCAAAACCCACATTTTTTACAAGAACGCCAACTCCAGATACTTAATCAAATTCAAATTTCTTAACAGGAGTTTAAAATTGAAACTTTTTGGTGGGATTCTTCTTTCTTCTGATTTGATGTGAAAAAACCCACATACTCCAGACATGCAACAACAGCAGGCACCATTAGAGCAGCAGGGGTGGCAAAAGAAGGGCAGCAATGAAGCCTCGAGACAGATCCTTCAAACTGGAGCCTTCCTTGTCTACTAAACAATGTCCTTCAGGCTCACTCAGGCAGCTAGCTTCACCTGTATGTGGTATGTCCTTGAGTGGGAGACACAGTGGCATAAAATACAGCACTTAGCAGTTTCCCTTTTGATTTATTCATATGGACTCAGATCAGAGTCATTTACTTTTAAAACCAAAATGTATTTCACATTAAGTCCATATTTGAGATCAGTGGGGGTTTCTTAGTTATATTCTCATGTTTATAATGGAGTTCTATTCTCATCTTTTTAAAGATGTTTTTAAATGTCTTTCCATGGAAATAGTTTTAGCTGTATTTTAATTTGTGTATGGAATCTCTTAGTTGATAATATAAAGTTATTGTGGGTTTTTGTGGTTTTTTTGTGTGCTTGTGGTTTTGGGTTTTTTTTGGTTGGTTGGTTGGTTTGTTATGGTTTGTTTTGGTTTGGATTTTTTTAATCTTTTCTCCCAGCCCTTTAAGAAATTATTTCAAATCAGGGAGTGAAATTGGTGGGGGAAAAAAAAAAAGTATTCTAAGTTTATGAGGGAACATCTCTGAGAGTTCCACTGCAGTAAAAGCCAAGAAGCATTTTAAATGTAGACTTAATTTCTACTGGTACAGTTAGCCTGTGTAGTTATGTGAACTGGAACACTGATGTGTTTTTCCAGCTTTAATCCCATTGAAAACCTCACAGTACCTGCTATTTTTTCTTTAAAAGCTAGATTCTGTAGACAATGAGACGTATCATTTGTTTAAATTTAAATAAATCAATTTTCCACTGATTTTTTTTTTTTTTTTTTTTTTTTCTGCACTGTTAGAGCATCAAAATTTCTAAATTTCTAACACCAGTTATATATCCAGGTCACTTCAAAGACTTAAAGACTTTCCAAAACTCTTACTAACTATGCTCCATCCTTTACTAATTTCCTCCACCCTCCCCCAGCTTATAACTGTTAAGGAAAACAAAACCAGTGCCATTCCAGCTTACTAGTTTATGTTTTCAGGAACTGGGAGAGAGGAAAGAAAAGAAAGTTAAGTATAAAAAAATGCTTAAAACACTGTGAGAATTTTTTAGTTTCTTTAAAACTCTTATGGTTTCTGAGTACTTAGGAATAATAGCTGTGAGGGTAATTATCACTGCTTCTAGGATACTCACATATGTATGGTGAAGAAATAAAAAAGTGGTTTTTTCCCAATTATTTAAAAGAATCCCCTGATAAAATTACCATTTTCAGCTAGAATGAAAAAGATTCTCTATGTAAGGAACAATGCTTCTTTTGGCATTTCGTAATCCATAGAAATAAGAATCTCTAATGTATGTAGTTGTTTCCCATCTAAATACAACCTCTGTTTAAAGTTAACAGCAGAAAAAAGAACATGTTCATGTAGGTGCCTCCAAGCAATGTTTTACCAAGATTCTGAAGAAAATGGTACCTTCACCACGATCCCATATATTGTTTTCCCTGCATGCACAACAGAAATCTAGCAGCCTATGGGAGCAAACCAGGGAGCTGCCAACATTTTTTCCTAGCTGACACCAGTGGACAGACAACTGTGTGGGCAGGGTTCTGTGGATGTTAGTACAGAGCCCTGAGACTTACCAAGTGGCTTGCAGAAAGTCTGATTTCAGCAGCTTAAAACATGAATTGCCTTGACAAAAAATTAGGAAATGAGAATTTCAGAGCAGTCCACAGAGTCTGTAGAGAGTCCACACGGAGTCCACAGATTGTGCCAGTTCCACAGAGTAGGAAGTGGTGGTAGTGGGGCACAGGAACAGGTTGCCCAGGGAGGAGGTGGAGGCCCCATCCCTGGAGATATTCAAGGTCAGTTTGGATGGAGGCTCTGAGTAACGTGATCTAGTTAAAGATGTCCCTGCTCACTGAAGGGGGCTTGGACTAGATGACCTTTAAAGGTCCCTTCTAACCCAATGCATCCCATGACTCTATGAGCTGAATAAAAGGTGGCAACAAGCAGGTATCATTCTTTTTAAGGATTAACTGCACTGAAGGAGCTGATGAATTACTTTAAGCCCTCAGATTGGTTTCCTCAAACAAATAATGAGGTTCTGAAGTCCTGTTGAAGTCCCAGTGAAACAGCAAAATTTAGGAAACAGAATACCTAAATCAGTTTGAAAAGCTATACAGAATGTCTCCTTGGGTTGTGTCCTACCAACTGCTTCACAAGCAAACAACAACAACAACAACCCAAACCAAACCAAACCAAAAAAAATCCAAACAAAATGAATGGGGGGAATATGGTATGAATAGACAGATGCTTTAGAATGACAGGTGAACACCTGCCAATTAACTTACTTGACTGGTACCAGCAATACACAGTCTTCTGCTAATGGGTATTTGACTCCTCTCTTTCCCATATGAGTAAGTCAGGTTTCTTGGGTGTTTTTAGCCATCTAGACAGACCAGGAAAAAAAAATAATTTATTCCTCTCCAAGACAGTGTCTTCTGAGCAGAATCCTGCTTCATTGGAGTAAGCTGGTTTTAGGCCCACACCCCCATCTCAGAGCAGTCCCTGTTACTAAAGTGGAAAAAAAAATGAGGTTGACAGAAATCTCTCAAGAGCATCTTTGGACCTTACAGTCAAACGAACTACACTGCTTCTAGGTAGAAACTGTTTTCACTACATCTTTGAGTGTGAAAGCCTGAAAACACTGGTTTAGTCTGTTGTGTTTTTGTTGGTTTTTTTTTTTTGTTTGTTTGTTTTTTGTTTGTTTGTTTTGGTTTTTTTATTTATTTAACTGTATCTCATTTTTTTACAGACTTTTTAATCTCAGGACTCTGCAAATTTGTCTGTAGCTTCACTTCTCTACTTCCCCAGAGACTCTTCATATGTTTGAACGCACCTGGAAATCGCTTCCTGACTCCATTCTTAGGCTTCTTCCTCCCGTTGAGCCCGGCTGGGCTGTGGGAGGCCTGAAACTCCCTGAAGGGAGCAGCCAGAGTGGCACGGCTCACTCTTCTGCTCAGCGCTTGCCACCACTGATCAGGGGAAAACGGCGATACCAGATTTACTTACAGGTCTCTCATACTCCGTGTGCTGCGTAGCGTGCCTGCAGTCACAGTCGGCGTATTAGGGCAGGCAGGGCTTGTCCCCCACCTCACAGACTGGGACTGTGCTCAGCTGACAGTCAACAACGAGCAACCACAGTGGCACAGGGCACCTGCTCCACGAGTCTCTCAGCAGGAACGGGCATCACTGTCATGGGAGAGTGAAACGTGGAGTTGCAGTTTGTACAGCAAAGGCCTGGGACTGGTCACAGGGTCAACTGCAGACAGTTGCCTTCTGCAGAGTAAGGGCAATGGTGTCTGGTCCTTTAAGAGGCTCAGAACATCCTGGAAGGTGGAGGTGGCGACAGCGGTTGAGGGGCTCCTGGCCCATCCCACTGCTACCCTAAATTTACCCTCCACTCGCCTTCACCTCAGGCAGCTGTAGAGAAGACAGAAAGACCGTGTCTGTGTGAAGCATCTTTCTAACTTGCACCATAGCCCCAGCTGCCTCTGCCTCTCTAGGCTGTGTGGGGCACTGGGGCCGAGAGTGAGGGGTGCCTGAGGCACGGTTGGGGGGGCTACAGGAGGGTGCAAGTCAAGGAGTAGGGTTCTGGTGAGGGGCCACTAGGGAGAGTGTGTGGGGGTCAGAGGCATGGTAAGGTGACAGAGTGCATAGAGCAGGTAGAAGAGAGGGGTAGCAGCTCTTTGCTGGGTGGAAGGTAAGATGATGGCTGCTCCCACATAGCCCTTGCTGCCTGTTAGAAGCTCCCAAGAGTCCTTGAGGACAGGTCCAGTCTGCCAAAGATCTGAAACACAAAGAAAGATTTAAAAAGTCAGAGGTGTGTGACATCCCTGAGGAGTTATTGGATATCTGAAGGATAATTCTTAACACGTGGAGCAGGCAGCATGGCTGGCTGCAGGTTTACAGCATGGGCATAGTTTACATGGGTGTTTCCTGTTTCAAGTTCTCCCACACTTAAGCATGGGCCATATTTCATGCATCTGCAGTGAAGTTGCATAGTCTTCTTGGTGCCTTTGGTGCCATGGGACAGTATGAGCCTGTCAGTGCATATTTTAATTTCCTGTGACCATACCTTGTATGTTGGATTATGTATTATATGAGAGGCCATGGCTCCTACAACACTGGAACTAGGCAGGGTTGTATTTCCTACTAGGAACCCAGTTTAAAGAGGCCTTCATAATGTGCACACAGTCTTACTGCAGCCTAATGCTGTGCACCCTCTGCCTGCCCGTGCCCAGTGAATAAAAGCATCCCTATAATCTGACCATGTATCCTACTGCCTCCTACATCATAGCACAGGGAACCCACAGTACTTCATACGATATCATTTGAATGTTGCTTTCACACCCTAGAAAAGTCTTTCTTCATTCCATAAAGCACATTGAACATGCAGAGGGACCCGTTGGTAGTTCAGTATTTTACAGAGCGCCTTAAATTTCATTTTCCATTATAAAGGCCTGATTCAAAGCTTTGTGAAGTTCATGACAATCTTGTTTCTAGCAGGCACAGGATCAATTTAGCTCTTCATTTAGCTCACCGACCATCCTGATGTCAGGTCACTGATTCAATTTAGTTCTGACTTCCACTTTCCCTATTTAATCCTTTCATTTGTGAATACTTCCAGCAGTCAGAGTTAGACATTCCTGTTTTAAGATTTACCTCAGAGGGTATATGTCTCTTCAGTCATGTGGTACAGATTTATCCCAGACTTCAGTGATTTCACCTATTTAACCTCCACTGCCTTGTTGGATTTAGTTAGCTTTCCTGGTATTTTCAGAAGCAGGAATCTTTATCTGTGGATCATTAAAATGGGGTGTTGCACTGCAATGAAAGTTTTTAAATTACAATAGTTACTGGCCTTTTGTCTTTGTATCTCCACCATAATTTCTTATTGAGTTGTATCAATATCACATAAAAGTTTTAAAACACTGAGAAAATTGGACTACTGTGTATTTTAAGGATGGAAGAGGAGTGATATGACAAAAATAAGCAGCTAAAATGATTTTGGATGAATGAACAAAAACCCTGAAAGGGTGCTCACAGGGCATAGCTTGGAATGAGAGGCCTCCTTGCCTCATTCTCCATCATGTCATATCCTGACTGAGGAAAAAGTGTATAGGAGAGAGCCACGGCTTAGGCCACATATTTTACATTATTTAGGGATGTTATCTCTATTTTTGACTCCACTTATTGCTTTGACTTTCCTATGTGGTAGGGAATGATGAGTGTCTTATTTTCTCTTACCTTTGTATATAAGAAGAACCAAAGAGGAACTGATTCCTAGGTTATAAGTAAGCAAAGAAATACATAAAATTATTATGAGCTTGTTAAACTTTGACTACATACATATTATTACCTAAGCACACTTAAAAAGCCATGTGGTTTTGTTCCTTTTATTGTACTATGCTAACAGTGATTCAAAGAGTACATATGTGAATACCTGACACAATGAAGCTCCTATGTCTGCAAGGTGTCAAAATAAATAATACAAACAAATCACTCTTAGCCATGCCATTTTGTCTGTCTTTGAATATTCATATAGATGGAGGTTTACTGGTGTTTACCTACTCAGAATGCAAGACAAATACTAAATTCAGGTATTGTACACCCAGGATAGTTAAGTATGCAGCTCTGTTCACATATAACTCTGGCTTAATTGTTTAACGTCCTTAGCTCTGGCTATTATTTTCACTATGTGAAAAAAAACTACTAAGATTTTTATCACAAAACATAGAGATAAATTAGACTTATCCATGGTAGACCACTGTCACAAAATATCAGTTGCGAAAGCAATGAGTGAAAGGAAATAGTCCTTTTTAAAGTAGGTAACTTTTTGAAAATGATTAAGAATCTTTCTAACCTTAATATCTTGCTTTTGATACCTTAAATGACTTGCCATTTTTGTTTGTTTTTCCTTTATATTTCCAACTGCAAAGATTAACAGGTACCATATAAAGAAACCTCAGCCACTTTTCTGACCCCTTATACTCAGTGATTCACGGCCATGACTTACAAAATGAACAATATTAATCAATATTTGGAAAGAAACGAAAAGGAGTCAGAGAAGTAACTGTATCTTGCAGCAAAACCTGAGGGTTATTATGTCTAGGTAGGATGTACAAAACCAAAGCACTCAAAAAAGGGAAAGTGACAATTTTAGCTGCACAATGTCTAAAGGCCATTTGTGTTGTGCTCATAGTTTTTATATGTGCCCAAAACAGTATAATCAGTATTTTATAGTCTGTTCACTTGGTAACACTTACTTACTGCTCTGGTCATTCTACCATACACTGGTGTAAATTTTCATCACAAAAGAATGTATGATGGTCATATCAGCCCAATGCAGATAGTATTTTCATTTTTTAAGGTGTGAAGCAGTTGCTAATTATTAGGAAGCAAGATGTCTGTGAGAAAGTCTATTGGACACTGAAAATAACTTTTAAATTTTCCTTTTGGCTCAGACACTCATGTTTGAATTTCCTTGGTGATGTGAGCAGCCATAAAGGTGGCCTGGTTAGAAGTGGAAAAATACTGAAAAGAAGAAATTGTCTGCTGAAAAATACTGACAGAGAAAGGCCTGCCAGCCTGGGACTGTGAGCCTGGGGACTGGGCCTGGGAGACAGAAACATCCTTGAAAAGTGCAGCTGGCCCCGTGCAAGTGCATCTGGAGTACCTAGAAACCAGATATCCTGAGATACCATGGATAAGCCCAAAACCAAGGGACTGTAATAGCAATTTATAATATGAGAAGCTGGAAAACCACCTGGAAAAATAAAATTGCTCTGAAATAACATAGAACAGCATCATCTATTGGCTGCTACAGGTGAAGAATCAAAATTAACAGTATGTTGGTTTCTTGAAGTAGGATGCCATACACCCTCTCAATGTTACAAAAATGACCTAACTTTTATCCAAAATGGAGCCCCTTGCTTTCCCAGAACTTCCCAGTTGAATCTCATAACTTTCTATGAGCTCATGGACTCTCACCACTGACACCTGCCTGACTCCAGTCTGACACGGGTCATTTCTGAAGAGAGAGTCTGTCTGCTTTCTTACTGGTTCAGCCTGTGCTCCCCTCTTCCAGGGTGGCAGGATGCCCCCTCTAGGATGTTGCTCCCCCAACTTTTTTGGATGGTGTGAGCCCTTGTGAAATCTGGCTAATTTGCATCATATTTATGTTATATGTAATCATATAAGTAACCTGTCCTAAGTACACCTGCCATTATATTCTTAATGTGTTTGATTCACTAATGATAAATTGTAGTAACCTGTAGCTATTTGGTTGTTGCTGTTACTGGTTGCACTGCAATACTGACTGATGTGATTATTTATTGATAACCTAGTATTGGTTGCTACTATATTATTGATTGTGGATAATAATTTCTAATAGCTTGGTGTGTATATATATTAATGCATATTAATTTTATTAATTATATGTATACTTTCTAGTGGTGATTTTGGTGTTATTTGTGATAATCCGTAATAAAGTAAAAAAATTTAGAGGATAAAACCTTCATGTTCTTGTGTATTACAGAGTGTATGAGCCCAAAAGTTCAATCTCTACATGCCCAGAAGCCAGTTAACCCTTTAAGCGGTGATGCTTTAGGAATATTACTTCACCTCCTGTTCTCCTCCTGTCTTCTATAAAATCATTGCGTTTTAGACTTCCACCTTTATCTCTTCATCTTCCTTCCTCTCCATGTTAGCTGCTTCAATTCTATTTTTTCTAACCCTCTTTTCTAGATAGATTTGTGAGCAATGGAGTTTTTATACATTACATCATGTAGAAAAGTTAAAAAAACCCAAACCCTTAATGTTAAGCTTTTTGCTTCTGAAATGTCGAAACAACTCTTTTTTTTTTCAAAACTTATTTTTTGCTGGCAAGAGCTTCCCAAAATGGTATGTTTGTCTTGCTGTACTGTGGGAAGGGGAGGAAGATTTTTATGATGCTACCTATAGAGAAGAGAAAGAGGAGGACAGAGTTTCAATCCAAGACATTATATTTTGCATAGTTTCCCATCCCTTTACATAGGAAAAGATAATATTTTACATTCACGGACTTCAGATGAGTCTGAAACACATATATTAACATATTAATATCTACGAGAAGTATGTCAATCATGTAGAATGACTTACTTCTATAACATTTTCATTTCCAAAGAGAAGAAATAGATCAACAAATACAACATATTAAATATTGATAAAACCAAAGGATAATATTTACTGTAAAGAAGAAAATATTCCTAAGTAAGCTAACTGGAATAGTATGATATTGCACAAAGAAGTTTAAGCGTAAGGAACACATTAAATTCTTCCCTTCTCATGACACATTCAATACTAAGAAAAAAAGAAACTAAGGAGTCAGAATAACAAAAATGATCACAATCTCAATAATTAATTTATGAACTGTCAATTAAATTTCAGTTCAGTGAGTACTTGGGTTATGTTGCAAGAGCAAATCCACACGTGAAATTCTCTGAACGGAGATTTTTCTCATCTTCAAAGAAATTAAAACAATTTCAAGAGAAAAGATGCTTTGTAGAAACTCTGTAAGCTCAAATAAAGACAAATGTGAGTAGTTTTAGCAAGAGTAGCAGTTACATTTCAATTCTAATAGCTTTTTATGGTAAAAGATTTTTTCTGCCTTTTCAGTTCTAATGGCATTGACCAGATAACCATAATTTCTTTTGGAAAAAATAGAATTGTGCTAATGATTTATCATAATAACAGTATTCAAAGGTCATATATTTATCATATGTTAATAGGAGGTATGGTAGTTTTCTTAGTATCTCGCATCTTCATTAAGTATTGCAGTAATTAATTTTATTATTCAAACATCTCTTTACTACCCAGGTTCTCTTAAGGTTACTTCTGTATAAACCAGTTTAATAGTAATAATGGAGCTGGTGATGTTTTGCTTCCTCACTTGTCTCAAATTTCAGGAACGATGTGGTCCAGAGACAGTGCACTAGCTAGAGAGATGTTTGCACTCAGGTTCTGTTGCGGGCTTGCTGCAATAAATTTCCTTGTTGCTGTTTTCCCTCTTCTGCTGTCCAATATTTCAAGCACTTCAGAGTAGATACATTCTATTAAGTTTCTATAATCCTTGGCACAAACAGGTCTTCATGTTATTCTACATCTGTAGAAGAATTTTTAAGCAAGAAAATGCAAGTCAAGTAGAGGTAAGCTATTTTATATTTTAAAATTTATTATAGTATACTAGTGTAAAAGCTTATATAAGCAGGATGTGATGTATGTGTATGAACCATTAATTATATTATTCTTCATGGATTCAGTACTTACTTGTGGAATTTGCAAGTCTGTGTTTGTGTGGAAAAAAAAGTAAAGAATCATAGAAGCTGCAGAGAAAAGACTGGGATTCATAGGACATGATAAAGCTTTAAATGGCCATCACGAGAAGACACTGAAAACAAATGAAATGAGTTTATCACAGAGATTTTATAAGCTAGTAAGTATGCATAAGCAGTATGAGAAAAGTTTGGGGTTTTTTTATTATTATTGAGATACCCATAATAGACTTAGCACTTTGTTTTTCATGAGTGTTTTGTTGTAAAGAATTTCCTTATTGCATTAAAGAATGTTATCTTAAAGGCTAATTTTAACTAAGGCAGGCTTTTCTCCTGAGGGTCTATTGACAAATGGTTCTTCCAAAGGGCAGTTCAGAGCATAATTCACGTTCTTGGAACTAGTTTACTGAAGGACGCTTCCTCTCCCCATTAACTGTCTCCCCTGGAAAAAAACCCAAAACATTAGAGACTTCTCCAGTGTAAGCTTAGTTGCCAGTTAATAAGTGAAAAACCCTGTTAGCATTCAGACTATGATTCAGAAAAACTCTTTTTAGATCACATTATTTATGAAGATTTTTACTGAGTTTTCACAGATGAATAACAGAGTAAGATTTACTCTCAGCATCAGCCATCTCTGACCCCATGCAAGTCCTATGCAGATATTACAGATAGTAATATTTGGCCTCAGATCTTTGTGCCTTATGCTTTAGTTTTCTTCCCATTTTTTTTTTTTTTTTCAGCAGAGTCTGAAGCACATCAGCAGTATTTGATTGCTATCTGCTGTGAAATTGCACTGGTCCTGATAGCAACCAGTAAATGCCACTTCCTGATGATAATCTTTCCGCTGACACTCCATTCACAAACAGCTATCTAGTAGGATTTTCTTGGAATCACAAACAGATTTATACAGGACCTCTTATAAGAAAGCGAAGAAAATGAAAAACATGTCATTATACTAGTTTCGTATGACTACCTCACCTAGGAAATGCTTTGAAGTAAAGCAACCAGGACATATAGTAACGTCTTGCTGCATAAGACATTGCCACATGGGAACAGATGTTTATTAGATGAGAATTCTTCATCCAGGAAGCTCTTGAAGATAAACCACCAGTCTCCATTGCAATTATGTAATTACAATTACGTTACCTTGGTTATAAGTACTTGGATCTACTAACAACAAGCTCAGACACATTGGACACTTGGATGGGCACGAACTTCCTATGATTATACATCTCTGAGTGACATCACATGCATGAAAAGCTATTAATATATTTTGTGGTAATATACTGAGGTCCCTTCCAACCCCTAACATTCTGTGATTGTGTGATACAGATGGTGTCTCTGAATACAGGGATGGCTCAACCTCTTCCATATAGACAGCATATTTGGGAATTTATTAACATGACTTTTTTTTCAGTTCTTTCTTTCATTCAATGTACATGAAACAGCTGTGGCTTGTTGACACTGGCTGGACACCAGGTGCCCATCAAAGCTGCTCTATCACTCCCCTCCTCAGCTGGATGGGGAGAGAAAATATAACTGAAGGCTCATGTGTTGAGATAATTTCACTGCTTATTCCTCTATCTCCTCCCCCAAGTGGCACAGGGGGATAGGGAACATGGGTTGTGATCAGTTCATCACACGTTGTCCCTGCCACTCCTTCCTCCTTAGGGGGAGGACTCCTCACACTCTTCTCCTGCTCCCGCGTGGGGTACTTCCCACAGGAGACAGTCCTCCATGAACTTCTCCAACATGAGTCCTTCCCACAGGCTGCGGTACTTCACAAACTGCTCCAGTGTGGGTCCCCACAGAGTTACAAGTCCTGCCAGCAAGCCTGCTTCATCACAGGCTTCTCTCTCCATGGATCCACAGGTCCTGTCAGGAGCCTGCTCCAGTGTGGGTTTCCAGAGGGTCACAGCCTCCTTCAGGCTCACCCACCTGCTCTGGCATGGACTTCTCCATGGGCTGCAGGTGGATATCTGCTCTGCCATTAATGTCTCACCATGGTCTTTAACATGGACTTGCGAGGCAATTTATGCTCCAGTGCCTGGAGCATCTCCTCCCCTCCTTCTTCACTGACCTTGGTGTCTGCAGGGTTCTTTGTCACATATTCTCACTCCTCTATCTGTCTGCAGTTGCACGTTTTTTTTCTGCTTCTTAAATATGTCATCACAGAGGCACAACAACTGCTGCTGCTGATCTTGGCTTCAGCCAATGGCAGGTCTATCTTGGAGCCAGCTGGCATTGACTCTATTTGACACAGGGGAAACTTCTAGTAGCTTCTCACAGAAGCCACCCCTGTAGCCCTTCTGCTACCAAAAACCTGCCATTAAACCTGTCATGGTTTAGGGTCAGGGTGGCCCCTTAGACCAGTAACAGATGCTCTCTGTTAACCCCCCTCCCTCCCCAAAGGGGAAGAGAAAAGGAATAAGGGAGAGAGAGACTTAGCAATGAGAAAAGGAAACTAGAACAGCTTTACTGAAAATTAAAATAATAATAAATGGAATATATACAAATATATACAAAACCAGTATCAAACCCAACCCCTCTGATGGTAATTATGTGACAGTCACCACTGATGGTGTGGAGAAGGCACTGGGAGAGTCCCAGACTGGGCCCCGTGGCAGACAGGATCTGTGTTCAGGAGATGGATTCTGGTACCAGATTCAGGAACACACAAATCAGGATCAAAGGCAGAATGGACAGAGTCTTCCTCAGATGCTCTGAGGAAGAAACCAGAAGAGGATCAGAGCCAAGCCGAGCAAAGCTGGCAAAGCGGGCTAAGAGGACAAAGAGGGGGATGGGAGCCTCCTCTTCCCTCATCTTTGTACTGAATATGATGTATTCATATGATGTATATGGGATGTAATCGCTTGTTGGTCAGTTTAAGGTCACCTGTCCTGTCTGCTCCTCCCTGTAGGTGCAGCCTTTTGCTTTTTGCACCCCACAATGTGGTACACAAGACCATAGAATCATAGAATCATTAGGGTTGGAAAAGACCTCTAGGATCATCAAGTCCAACCTTCATCCTAGCATCTATCTATCCATTAGACCATAGCCTCAAGTGCTATGTCTACTTGTGTTTTAAACACATCCAGGAATGATGACTCCTCTGCCTCCCTGGGAGCCTGTTCCAGTGCCTAACCAATCTCTCTGAAGAATTTCTTCCTAATATCTAATCTAAACCTCCCCTTTCTCAACTTGAGTCCATTTCCTCCCGTTTTATCATTAGCAATTTGGGAAAAGAGACCACACTGATCCAGTAGTGGCCGTGGTCTGCCTACCAATCCTTGGTAGTAACTCTGACCATGGGGTGTTGTCACTGCCAGCAGCAGACATTGCCTGTGAAAACAGGCTGCTAACTTCAGACAGTGAAGTTAAAAGAACTGAGCTGAAAAGTAAAATCACTGAACAGAATTAGTTCTGTTCTCACTCAAAACAGGACATTACCCAATACAATAATTTATCCATGAAATTGTGATTCAAAGACTATTTTTACTCTGGAGAGGACTTCAATATACCAGCTTAGCTTGCTTCAAACTGTACATGGAACTGGGATATTGATTCCTGTCTTCAGACAGGAGATCACGTCATCATTAGGATCATGTTTCACTTTCAGAAGAGCACTTGGAAATGTCCTTCACAAGAAACCTGAAAATCTACAATAAACTCTTTTCTGCTATGAACCCTGCAAAAAAACCTTGATAATTATTAGAAAGCAGATGTGATAAGCTCTCTTTTTCTAACCCATACCATTTTACTAATTCTGACTACCCTAACATTCTCTAAATTTTTAATCTTTCTGTTGCATATTTGCATTATATCCAGTTCAACTCTACTCTGACCTATGACTAGAATTCTTTTGTACTATCACAATTCAGATGAATTTTAGAGCAACTGAACTTTCAAGATAAAATGAAACAAAAATAGACAGATACAGCTGAGCAAATAACAGAATAATATTCTGCACATGATATTGCAATTCGTTTAAAACATTCTGCCTGAGTGCACCACAGAATTTTTTCAGTTATATTGCTTAATATGTGTTTCCAGTCTTTGGAAAGCTTCTTAGGAAACTTTCATTTACTATTATTGTGACAGTAACCTACTACTATTTAATATAATAATGCTAATTGATACAGTAACAGTTACCTTAATTAAACAATTATACTTGTGTACCTACTTTGCAAGATGAATATTGTTGGTACAAACCACTGTACATTTATTTTTCCTGGATCTTTCAACACTGAAATCATGTACAGCCTGTAATTTGGTCAACCACTAATCGGGCAAAAGCATGTTTAAGAGTTGAACCTAAGATGATCAATACACATGACATTTCACAATTGAATTTGTACTGTGGGTGACAACTTCAACATTCATGTATCGGTAGAACTTGATTCTGACTTTCTCTCTCTCCTCCTTTTATTATCACTAGCAAAAGTCAGATCCTGAGTTTCACTGCAGGATAAAGAACCAACAACTTATTCTAAAAAATCCATGTAGAAATAAATTTACCCCAAGACAGAATTGTACTCCAGTAGTCTGAGTACATGGAGAACAACAGAGCTGTTGGGCCATAAATGTACGTATATTTCTCAGTGATGAAAGCCTCAGTTTGCATAATACCATAGAATCATAGAATTATAGAATGGTATGGGTTTAAACAGACCGTCAGAGATCATCAAGTCCAACCCCACTGCCAGAGCACGATCACCCAGGGCAGGCCACACAGAAACAGATCCAGGCAGGTCTTGAAAGCCTCCAGAGGAGGAGACTCCACAGCCTCTCTGGGAAGCCTGTTCCAGAGCTCTGTCACTCTCACAGTAACGAAGTTTTTCCTCAAGTTGAGGTGGAGCTTCCTGTGTTTCACCTTGCTACCATTACATCTCACCCTATAATAAGGCATCACTGAAAAGAGACTGGCCCCTTCTACTTGACATCCATCCTTCAGATATTTGTAAACCTTAATAAGATCCCATCTCAGCCTTCTCTTTTTCCAGGCTAAACAGCCCCAGGTCTCTCAGCCTTTCCTCATAAGAGAGATGTTCAAGTCCCTTCATCATATTTTTAGTTCTCTGTTGGACTCTTTCTAGTATTTCCCTGACTCTCTTGAGCTGGGGAGATGTGAACTGGACACAATATTTAGATATGGTCTCACTAGGGCAGAGTAGAGGGGGAGAAGAACCTCCCTCAATTTGCTGGCCACACATTTCTTTATGAAACCCAGGATACCATTGGCTTTCCTGGACACAAAAGCACATTGTTGTCCCATGGGTAACTTATTGTCCATCAGGACGCCAAGGTCCCTCTCCATGGGCTGCTTTCCAGCAGGTCTACCCCTAACCTGTACTGGTGCATGTTGTTGATCCTCCCCAGGTATAGGTCTCTACACTTATCCTTGTTGAACTTCATTATGTTTGCCTTTTCCCAGCTCTCCAGCCTGACCAGATCTCATTGGAAGGCAGCACAGCCTTCTGGTGTATCAGCCACTCCTCCCAGTTTAGTATCATCAGCAAACATAACAAACCAAACTTATACCTATTTATAAATAGATGTATCTTCACAAAAAAAAATGCAAGACTTTATCTACAGCTTTGGTTCTAGTGAAGTATCCTTTTCATACTTTGTAAATGGAATTCAAATAAATATTTGTAGAATTGTGGCACTACAATCTCCATTCTGACTCCAGTTGCTAGCCCCATACTCGCCTACTTCCCCCAGCTGCTGGTACCTGGTCCTTACAGCACTCACACATAGGATAGGAAGTAAGATTGCACAAAGTAATAGTTAAGAAATTATTTAATAAGCAGTTGTGACAGACTGCGGGATCAGGTTCAAGGCTCCGTCAGACAAGTGTACTGATTAGTCCCAGTTTATAAACAACTGGCTCCTACTGTTTCTCTTTTGCCTTATTCTCCTTCTTGTTCCTCCTCTATCCCCTTTCCTTCCACATTCCCTCATAAATTCTGTATAGTCCCACGGTCCTGCTTCTGGTATCCCAAGTCTTCATGTTCCTCTTGTTTTCCCCTTCTTATCACTTAAAAATTCCAGGTGGACCTGGAGTGCCATCTCTCTAAAGTTGTGCATGGAGTTTTTTGATGGGCCATCTACTATTAAATGGAGACTTTTGGTCTTTGTCATTGCCTCTGTTATTTCTTCTTCACTATGTTTGTGTCTATGCATGGTTTTGTTTGTTGTGTCCCTCTTTACATATTATCCCCTTTTGCATTGAAAATGTGCTTGGCTGGATTACCTTAGTGAAGCAGATGATCTCACCTTCCTCACACCCTTACATCTCTAACCATTAAATCAAGAATTGAAAAAATATATTTGGAAAACTGAAAGTAACTAGTGAAGTGCCACAGCAGGGAAAGTTTTCAGTAACACTAGTGTATCTGTGTAGTTATGGATCAAGTCTGCTTCATCACGAGCTAAATTTCTGTTGAAGACTTGGTGGTTAGCAGTTCGTTATTTCCTGTGTAATCAGCATCAGGGTAGATATTGTTGCGACCGGTGAATAATAATCTAATAGGGAGTGCCCTGCACTTTTGCATCAAACAAAACACCATAGATTCCTCCAGAAAAAGGCGGTAAACCTCCCTAAAATCCATTTTCTTTTGTTTGCTTGTTTTTTAAAAATAAAATTTTATAAGGTCCATGTCTGTAGCCCCTCTAAGGGGGGGGGCTACCGTGAGACCTGGTCCGGGAAACGGTGACGCAGCTACTTTATGGCCGCACGGGTCATTAACACGC
>JANHFX010028713.1:38163-66063 GCA_027560015.1 Chloroceryle amazona
GTTCTACGGCGTCACATCCGTCTGCTTGCCTCATAAATCAAGCGCTATTGGCTATCAAGCTGTCCCTACCTTCCCGTCAATGATTCAAGATTTGGAAAACCTTACTTTTCAAAACATACAGTCATAATCAGAAAAAATGAGAAGAGTTTACTTTTCAAAAAATACAGTCATAATCAGAAAAATGAGAAGAGTTTGTTGTTTTTCCCATGCTTAATGTGCAACATCTAGAAACCCAGACACTAGAAATGTTCAGGAAGCAAAGTGGGATTTTTTTTTTTTCCAAGTGCTTACTCTTTATCTTGCCCTAATCTTACCACTGGATGTTTCTACTGCTCACTGCAAGATTTTGTACCTCATTATTTAAATCACCAAAAAAGAGTGAAGATACATCATCTATGGTGATCACAAAAGGAGGTGGAAAATAGTTTAAAAACCCAGATAGATGCATAGGCCACAATTCTGCATGAAAACTTTAGCAGCCTTCTGTACTACCAGGGCCAGCTCACACCTCAGCTTCCCAGTTCCCGTTCAAAGAAAATGATTTGGATAGCAGAGGTTTCTGTGAAACCAGGAGGGTTAGCAGGAGAGTTGAAACGAAACAGGAAAGTGAGTTTTGCACACTTCTTTGGAAATGTGCTCTGACTCAGAATTGATGGTGTGCTGCCTAACTATGGATTGAGAAGACAAACAAGCCAGAGGTAGTTCTACCATATTATTACATGGACAGTGACTAAGCTCAAGATTATCCCAAACTCCAGCCATGCTAACAACTGACAAAACGAATGGTGTATGATAGACTTGAAGCCTGCTTTATTCTTCTTACACCAAATCTGTAAAATCTAAATGTTTACATACACTTTTCATGATGAGGTTCTTTTTTTTTTTTTTTTTACCAGAGTGAAAATGTAGATTCTGAATAAGAAAACTGTTGTTTGGATGGGAAAAAACTGCTTGTTTCTCTCCTCCCTCCGTCTTTTGACCCTCAGACCTTCAAAGAAAGCTACAATTCCAGATCTCAAATGCCCTTATTTTCTATAGAGTGGGAGAAACATCGATCTCCTCAAAATTCCTTTCTGTTCTAGTCCTCATTCTGAGGTGAAATTGGAAATAGCAGGTTGTGCTGGGATGGTAGCCTTTCCTCAAGGGACATCATGCTGCTCATAGGACTTAAATGTGTTCTCAAGTAGAACAAATAGCTCTACAGGATATTGGTTTCTGAAGTGTTCCATTTATGATTTTATTGCCAGCCCCACCAGATAATCACTTTGTTTGTGAACTGCTTGACCACTAAATATGAATTCCTATGTAAAGACATAATACTGCATTTTTAGGCATGGTTCAGTTATAGTCAGTGCACAAAGAGAAAACTGTTTTAAATTGTTCACATATAAAGGACCAGTACAGATTCTGGTAGACACATTCTCTTTGCACTACATCACGTACAGGAAAGTATTTAGCAATCCATAAGAGGCTGTACTGAATGTAAACACTCAGTCAAGACAGGAAATGTGGAAGCTAAAATAAGCAACTTGAATCACTGCAACAGCAAGAGGAAACTTGCAGCTCCATACTCCACAATGCAAAAGTAAACATAAAAGACCTGCTGCTTTTTTTTCACCCTGATGCAACATAGCAAACAAGCTCCTGAATGTCTGTAAATAGCATTTCTCCTGCATTGAGACTGACTTTTCCAGTCATAGAAATATTTGCACTTTTAAAGGTGAGATAGTTATAGGTGTAACAGTCAAATGGAGAAAGTGAGGACATGCTTACTACAGATATACAGACACTATTGCCAAAAGTAATCTTCCTGACATGTTTTTTTCAGATGCTATGCTCAGAAGGAAACTCTGCTGTGTATGTTGTTATCCTCTATTGCTGACATGAAACTGTAGCTGCTGACTAACCTTATGTAACCATGTTTGTTTGACTCCTGGATAAAGGAATCATAATGCTACCATCAAATCATTCAAACATTGAACTTTTGGGAGAAAAAGATTCTCCATCTGTATCTTCCTCAGTTTTCAACATGATATGTCATTTGGGGGTTAAAAAGTTTATGTATATATATCCATATGCAGAAAGTTTACCTCTGTCACTGTTTTGGCCTGGAGTACCTCCCATACTTTGTGGGGACAGTCAAATCCTGGCCTTGCTACTAAAAGCGGGATTCTTGGTCTTTACTTCAGCAGGGCCAGGACTTCACCCTGCATCTCATATTCTGAAACTGTGCAATGAAGACATGGATATAACAACTCCCTGCCTCCTTCACAAGAGTATTGGAAGTTGAAGTGTAAGTAGATTCACTTCAGAAAAATTAATTACTTTTGTGACTTTATTTTTGTAAATGCACAGAAGTCTGGGAAAAAAAAAAGTATTTTTTTTCATAATGAAGATTACCTGACCAAAATGGGCCTTTCCATCTCTACAAGTAGTCACAGGTTTTTTTCAGTAGTTAACCCCTACCGATAAACTAAGCATTGTGTAGTTAGATGGATTAATTACTCTCATAATATATTTTGCATACACTCTCTAAAAAAAAAAAAGTATTACTTAATGGGGCCTAAGTCAACATAATTTCTAACTAAAGTTATATTTTTACTCATTTAGGGCTAGTTGAATAATCAATACTGAGTGTTCTTGATTATAATAATTATTATTATTTTTATTATCATCATCATGATCATAGGTTTTATTAAAAATGTTGATTTTTTCAAAAGCTAAAACACTTCTTTAACTGAAATATTTTTTCAACAATATTTTTTTAAAACTTACATATTTCTTCATTTATGAGAAGAGTGTGAAGAATATGAATATTGCAAATACTATAGTCTATCTAATGGGGAATGTTTAGTCCTATATGATCTACATTCCCAAGCCAGAATGAATCTTCGGAAATGCACCAGTAAAAACAAGAGACTATGGGAATCATAGGAAAGGAGAGACTAGAATGAACAGGAAGAATGGGAGCATAAAGATCCAGTGAGGAGCTTGCATCATCCAAATACAAATGTTTGGGGTTTTATTACAACTAAGGTAATTTCTCTCCCCTTTTTCTAACCACATTAGCTTATGTGGCTACCAGTCATGTATATGTGGCTTTTTATTGTTTGGGTCATATAGTTGTAACCTTTAATTTTCATTAATGATGACTTTGAATCTGACATTTTTTAATTGTCTTATTTTGACTGATTGTAATTCCTGAAACATTACAATATATGTTTAATATATTATTAACTGTACCTGAGAGAAGTATAGCATTTTATGTTTTCTTCAGCATGGTGAGTGTTCTGTCTCCTTTAGTGGAACATTTAAAGGAATATTAAGACAAGAAACTAATGCACTCTGTATATATATTGAGAAAGATTAATTAGAGAAAGAAAGCAGATTTACTACAAAAGTAAATAATAAATTTCTAAGTCCACGGTGACCGTGAAGCTATGGTGTTAGAGCAGTCTAAGGATATGGCCTTCTGAATATTTTTAGAAGGTAAAATTAGCCACTCTTCATATTTTTACACTTTATAAAATGTTTGCAAATTTCAGGGAAAATAGGAAGCAAGTTGCATAGGACATCTCAGCAAAACTGACAGCAGAAAAATTGTAGGGTTGTTAAAATATAATAAAGAAAATCAGAGCAGGAAATAAGGATTCCAGAATGAAGAACTATGATAAAGGGCAAAATGATACAAAAGCATGTTACAGTTTAGGGAAAATTTCCCTTAGAAAAAATACCTGGAGACATTCAGAAATGCTGGGAAGGTATAATAAAGTATAAATTTCTAAAAGCATGTATAAGAAGCTGTAACATATTGTGGAAGAGAGGAAGAAAAGTTTTATTTCTTTCTTCCATTTAGATGAGCATAGCCACTGTTCAGAGGTTCACAAAGCATCTAGTACTCAAACTGAGATTACAGGAATGTGAATTTACAGTGTCAAAAAATAGGAAATAAAGAAATGGATAATGACAATAAATATTTGGAAATAATTGTCTCCCTTTGTTAGTCCCTGATGTATCATCTCTAATACTTTTTCTCATCCACATTTCAACAACTTTTACAACCTCCTTCTCAAAAGTCCATGTTGTGTGTTTTAAAAGACATGTATTTTCTGATATTCATTCTCTTTTTAAAACTAAATTAAATTCAACTTTTCATTGTACATTTGTAGATTGTATTCAGAATTCTCCTTCCTACTGTCTTCTCTTCAAAATCTTAAGATATTTTTGTTATACCCCTTTATCAGTGATTGATTGAAACTTTGTTGAAAAAAGTTAACAAAAGCTTTTCCTGATAATAAATCTGAGAAATAGATGTGGTGATGTTTGTAGTAAAAAATAAAATAAAATCATTGCCCAGACACGAGTTTGATCATAAAGCAGATCTGTGTCATGATATACTGATGCTCATTGCAAAGGCAGTGAGTTAGTCCTATTTGGTTTGGTTCCCCAAAGGTATACAGAGAACCTGAACAATATGGGAGTGGGACAAAGACAAAACCCAGAAGGACCATTTTGATTAGAAAGTGACAAAAATGAAAATGGTTGAGAACTCTGGGAAACAAATTTCTCCCAGTCTCATTCCCACTGACTTTAGCATCATGAGGGAAGTAATGTGACTTCACAGTTTCTCCTTATAAAACTGACCTGTAAAATTAAGATATTGGCTAACTGTTCAGGTTAGAAGTAGGAACATTTGTCTTGGTCATTTCTTTATCAGGACACAGCAATCCAATTCTTTTCATATTTATTGCCTTACACTTTAGTTTCTCCACTGTCTTGACTAATGTTCTCTAAACACTTTAGAGATTTCTGGCGTTTCTTGGTGTCCCTTGCCTCAGAACTCACCTCAGTGACCCCACTTAACCATTTATAGAAAGAGACAATCAGTTTCTGATTATAATGCTACATATGTAGCCTAAAACCCCTGTTATCACTGTGCCAAATTTATCATGCATGACTGTCCTTGTGTTTCATTCAACATTATTGTTTTGTAGCTACAGTTAGTCAATTTGAGAAAGACATCCACTTGGAAAGAAATATGTGTATTTTAGTATATACTTCCTTATTTTCAAAAGTTTATTTTTATGATATATATACTAGCACAATTTAATGTGGTAAATGTCAGAAAAATTACTGACTTTCAGCAAAATCACAGAAAATATAGGTCTTTCATTTTCAAAACAAAATTTAATTTTGTTTCTTGATATCATTTTCATGAAGATGACTCTTAAGTCTTCTCACCTACTTGAATTTTATTTGCTGAACCAGTCTCTGTCTTTTATATCTTTTCCTTCCCTAGATCTCACATCTTGCTACTAACTTACCTCCTTTTACTCACACCTGCAAATTTATGTTCTGGTGGTATGAACAGCACTTTCATAAAATAATCTTCTGGTTATATTTGGACTACTCTCAGGTATTAACCCTGCTGACAAGTTTTTGTAGATCTGATTCTCGGATTCAAAGGCGAAAGGGGACTATTGGGTCATCTGTTCTGACCTCCTGTACCACACAGGACATTGCATTTTACTCAGCTATCCTGCCTGAAGCCCACTAGCTTGCTCCTAAGTTTGGATGCACTACTTCTAAAATCTATATTGGTTTGGGACATGAAGAGTGAGTGGGGAAGCTCAACATTTGCCTTAGTATCATTGTAAAAATCAATCACGTTGTGTTTTTTTTAATTTATTTTCTTTGGCTTTCTCTTGTTCAGCTTTCAGCCATTGGTTCTTGTCATGATTTCTTCTGTTCCTTAAAAAAAACCTTCTGTATATGGTATTTTTATACATGGGTGGTAACTAATCACTGAGAAAAATATTTCTTGATAGGGTAAATCTGTGGAGCCCTCAGACTTCTGATCACTTTTTGTCTCAGTTTTTCATTCCTTTTCCCACTGTTTTTTACGCAAAATAGTGAACAGTTCAAATTTTGGTTCTGAATTTGTATCCACTGCTAAACTCCCATCAGCTACACTAAATCAGTGTGGTTTTGTGATAAAATTTGTCTTATATTCCTATTTATTGCTACCTTTTATTCACAGAAGATCTTTTGGATAGTTAGTCTTTCATGGGATGGCATTCCTGTACAAGATGATTTGAGTTCAGATTACAAGAATTAAAAAGACAGTATAACTAACATTGCCTGATTCTGTTTGGGTTTCCTGCTACTTAGACAATAGACTTATATTGCATTACAATGTAAGTTCTTAAGTTCTGAGTTCATACTGCACTTTGCAAAAAATGAAGTTCATGATAAGGATTGCTCCATAATACAGAAAGATGTAAAATACAGATAATAGAACATCCTAAATATACAGGGTATATATGTTACATCAACTGCTACTGGTTGAAAAGCAGCAGCCAGAGGACAGATATGCCAAATAGAAAAGAATGATGAGTTGTTCTTAAATTTTCATCCTGTAGGTTTGTTTGATTTTGTTTTTTAAAACATATAGTCAGTTATTGTACTAGGTAACTAGTCTTGCAGTATGATAGTTGTGTCACTTTTTATTTCACTGAATAGCAATGCCACGTTTGCTTCTCTGATTCCTCTGATATTTCCACTGCTTTCTATCACTTGATGAATTATTTAGCCAGGTCACTTCTTACCAAAAAAAAAAAAAAAAAAAAAAGTATTGCATTGATTCCTGATGTTTTGTTATTGGTTAATCCAAATAGTCTTTCTTTTTATCAACAGATATATTTCCAAAATTCCTCTTTGCTTTTGATTGTACTTCCATTATTGTTCTTTACAATGGTTTCCCATAGGTTGTGTCTTGCAGGAGCCCCCAACATGTGAGTTGTACATAAGATTACAAAGAATAACAGTGTTGAAGAATGCTGAGGAGGAGAGAAGATCAAGACAGAATAACATGGGTTTTTACTGGAAAATGTTAACATGTATTATCTGCAATTTTTTTATGGAATCAAAATGGAATTTTATCTGAATCATACTAAACATCTACACACAATACTTCTCAGCTCACTAAAAGCAAGTTATTTTCTGTTATATCTTAATATAGTTTAATATTACATGTTATCTATTAGTGTACTTTGTGCTGGTTTGAGCATCTGGCTGTCAGACCTCCACCCAGCTGCTCTTTCACTCCCCCTCCTCAACAGGACAGGGAAGAAGGGCTCACAGGTTGAGATAAATACAGGAAGATCACTTACCAATTACCTTAATAGGGAAAACAGACTCAACCTCAGGAAAATTATTTTAATTTATTGTCAATTAAAATGGATGTGGATAATGAGAAACAAACTAAATGAACACCTTCCTCCCACCTGCCCTTCTTTCTTTCCCAGTGATCAATTTCACTTCTTCATTGCCAACTTTACCTCCTGCACCCCTGCCCTGTATGGCATAGGGGGATGGGGAATGGGAGTTGTGGTCAGTTCATAACAGCTCCTCGCTGACACACCTTCTTCACATTTTTCCCCTGCTCCATCATGAGTCCCCTACATGCTGAAGGTCCTGCCAGAAAACCTGCTGTTGCATAGGCTCCTCTCCATAAACATTAGTATCTGCCAGAAGCTTGCTCCAGCAAAGGGTCACTGCAGGCTGCAGCTTCCTTCAGGGCACATCCACCTGCTCTGACCTGGGGGTTCTCCTCAAGTGTGAATACCTGCTCCACTGTGGTCCTCCATGAGCTTCAGGAGGACAACCTGCTTCACCAGGATCTTCTCCATGGGTAGCAGGGGAATTGCAGATCCAGCCCCTAGAGCCCCTCATCCCCCTTCTTTGCCACTGACCTCAGTGTCAGCTGGGCTGTTTCTCTCACATTTTTTTACTCCTGACTCCTCTATCTATCACAGCGTTCAGCACTTTTTACCCTCTCTTAAGGCCCCAGAGGTGCCATGATCTTGGCTGCTGGGTTCAGCTGTGCCCTGCAGTGGGTTGGCTGGAGCTGTATGGAACCAGCTGTGTCCAGCACAGGGCAGGCCCAGCCGCTCCTCACAGAGGCTGCTCCTGCAGCCCCTGATGCCAGTGCTATGCCACACTAACTCAATAGAGTACCTCTCTTGTCTGAAGTATTTTGCTCTATGTTAGTAGAAGTTAGATATTGATAATATCTTCAATTTTTATTATATTAGTTTATCAAGATTACTTAGTTAATATTTTCAGGTTTGGGTTTTTTTCTCATTTTTTTGCTTCTCTCCTTCTGTAGCCTTTTTACTCTCATATTCTTATGTCAAGGAATGTGTTCTGTGGAAGCTTTCACAGGTTTTGTGGACAAATCACCCCCACATTGTACATCAAGCAAAGCACACCATGAAACTATCCCATCACTTCAGGTATCTCAGCAGCCTCTCGAGGTCACTCCCTGTTTTGACTTAATGAAAATGCTGGCAGTGACACCAAGGAATGCTGGGACCTCTCTAATCTGAAAAACGATGACCTTCAGGGAGGTTTGTTCCTACTTCTCATGGGGTCCTGCAAGAAACAGACAAATAATTATAAAACAGAGACAACTCAGTAAACACAGTGGGAAGTAGTGAGGATAAACTGAACTTCTTCTGAACTACTCTTACCTACTCATAGATTTCCCTCTCAACATTTGGTAGGCCAGACTGGGTTTCTAATTGACTAGAATATTAAATGATGCTAGAACAGGTTCATGAGTCCTCATTTAAGCTAGCGTAGTGTTAATCATAACTGGGTAGTCAGTATAGCTGGAGGAGACAGACACCTAACACGAGACAGTTGAGACTAAATGCTATGGCAACCACAGTGTTAATCACAATCAGCTCTCATTTTGATAGTAAACTCATATTGCTCCTGTTGACACTGATTTTGAAAGCCTGATAATTAACACCGCTCCCTTTTTTTCCTGCAACCTACTTTTCTAGTGAAAACATTTCCAAGGAGAAGCTAGAGACTGTGACAAAGAGTTCTTAGGGAATTGGCTACTAGATTAAAATTCACCTTTATGTAAATAAGCTACATCCTGGGAGAACTACATTTTGTATCTAAGTGTATTACTTTTTTTATCAGTGCTTTATTGAAGGTCTAGTCTATTTAGATGGCAAGGAGCTTTCTGTTTTGACTGACTTAGATGAGACTACTTATATTTGTGACAGGTATGCTGCTGTGAGACAGAAGAGAAACTGTCAACCAAATGTATAGTCAGGATGGAGGAATACCTATATTCTCTTTTGTTCACTATGATGGGCTTGAGGGGGCAAAATCCTTCACTTCCAAGCCCTGCCTCCTCTGTACACCTGACACATATGCTATTTCACTGAACACATAACACAAAACAAGATTTTTTTCTGGCAACATTTGTTGCATCAAAGGCACAGTGCTCTTTTGAGAGCAAGACAAATGACTGTGTGGACATGTGCTCTTAGGAAAATGACTTTCAAAGTCAAGAAGATGTATCAATTTTGGGAATTAAACCACTTCTATTTGAAGTCAGGGTTGTGAACAAATACCATTGTTGGACTGTTATACAAATACTGTATGTTTACACAATATTACACCTAACTCAACCAACTCTTTCAGCCTGCCATCCTCATTTGCCCCCAATCCATATGAGCACAGCTATAGTCCCACCATAGGAGCTGTGGCCTCCACTGTTCCTAGAGACAACATAAATCTGAATCTGGCTTTTTCTTAGGGTAGACTGTCCCTAGTGTAAGTGAGATAAATCTACCCTGAAAATGTCCATATGTCTGGAATCAGATATGAAAGTGTAGCTGAGCTTTGGTTTTTTTTGTGTAGCTCAAAGCGCTTCAGAAATATAAGTCATACACCATTTGGCTTGTAAGATTCAGGGCCATTATTTTATTGTTTTTTTGAGTTTAAAAAAAAATTGATAATGCAAAATGAAATAGTAATGCAAAAAATTAATTATAATAAAAAAATAAATGGCATAAAAAGTTTCAATAAATTTGTATCCAAAAAAAGCAAAGCTGAAAAATATACATAATGCATTTATACAATAACAACACACTGCTTCCCCACTGTGTTTATTGAGTTGTCTTCGGTTTATAATTATTTGGCTCCTTCTTGCAGGGACTCATAAGAAGTAGCAACAAAGCTCCTTTAAGGTCATAATTTTTCAGATTAGCAAATTCCTAGCATTTCTTGGTGTCACTGCCAGCATTTTTATTAGGCCAACCTGTTACTTTCACCATTAAAACACATCTTAGTATATATGGGTCATGGAGACTGTTTTGGCAGGGATGACTAAATGGATAGATGGAATTCAGAGGAAGTTTGAATAACTACTACACAGACAGAATTTACACATGCTTTAGAAGTCTGAAATCCTACATCCAGGTGAATAATAAATTAAAAAAAAATGTTATTTGATGGTTGCTGGTGGCTCCGTTTTATTATTTTAATGCTGGATGGCTAAAAAGTAAAAAGCGTGTCAGCAAGACACCGAAAAATTGCAGCTTTAGCTAGGTATCTCTAAGTTTCCTCCTTGCTCAATTAAAGGTTCACCCTTTGGTACCTACCAGAATTTGGATGAGGGTTTCATGTGAACTGTCTCTCTCTCAGGATTTCTATACAGTATTTTCTGCTCTTACTCAGGCTGAATGGGCACAGAGAAAAGTAAAGTATAATTAAAAAAAAGAGGGAGAGTAGAAATATCTATATAAAAGCTATATAAACTCAATAATTGAAATGTAACTTAACTAATATTAAAAATAATAAACAGCATCAAAGTGCCTTCCTTCTGTCTTTTGTCCTCCACAAATCCTTGGAATTCCTTTTGTCTTAATTCCTTGTCTTGCTCTTCATTTTCTTTCCAGTGCTCAGTAATGTATGTTTCCTTTGACCTTTATTTGTAAAGCTGGGCCAATATTTTTAATCAGGTGTTTACAGTCAGGCATCTAAATCTATATTAAGTATCTAAATAAGGCTTGCATTTTAAATGAGCCAAGCAATAAGTCAATACTGTTTGTGGCCTCTCACTACTACTGAAAAATAGCCCAGCTCTTTAGGTGCCCAGTACTCTACCCACAAGCTGGAAAATGTTCACAGCTGTTCGGTTTAACTTTTAGCTTCACTGTGCAGTATACTCTTTATGTTAAATGAAATTCTGCTATCGGTGCTATACCTTTGGTATGAGAAGACTGGAGCATTCATGACTGATCCAAACGTTAGAAGATAATGCAATGTATAGACAGTTCACAGACATTTGCTTATTTTGTCATTACTCTTGCTGTCACAAAACTGCTTGAAATCTTATAATTCTGTTGTGTTCATTGTATGATAAAAACCTGTCTATACAGGATGAAGAAAAGCATTATTTTCCTTTATGTTAGGGAAATAGCATATTAGCGGATAGGTGCTCTGCTTCTGCCAAAAATGTTCGTTCATCTCTTAGATATGATCCTCGTGCTACTTGTCTCACAGTTGTCAGTTCATGATTCAGGTAGGAGCTTGCAGGAATTTGTGCGTTGGCTGGAGGGGATGTCTGGAGGAGCTGGGAAGTTACCAGACAACTGACAGCTATGCAGGCTAGACGCAGCACGGAGGGGGTAGATACAGAAAAAGAGGTAATCCTATAGAGGGAGTTGAAGGTTTTTTTGAGAGAGGATGAGGGAAGCAGAAAGCATCTGAGGGATTTGCTTTAGAGAGAATTTAAGGTTACATCTGCACCTCAAGGAGCCTGAGAGCTAGTCAGCACAGCAGACTTTATCAGTTATGCCAGCATAGTGAAGCTGATACAGTTATGCTAGTGTAACAACCCATGTGAATACTCTATTCCAGAATTAATACTTTGTCTTTTTCCCAGTGTAGCTTAAATCTTGTATAAAGCTGAACTAGATAAAGAAAAAAAAAGAGAGAGAAAAAAAGGAGCATTTATGTCAGTATAATAAATGACACGGGAATTTAATTTTATGTAATTAAAGCTGTTTAATTCAACCCTTGCAGTGTCCTGGTGTATTTCCAGCATGTGCCCAGCTCTGAGTGTGCCGTTTTCCTTGCAATAAGGTTAACATTAGCTAGAAATGGAGACCTGCTGGAGATAAAACCAATTGCCAATAAGCTTAGCTAAAAGCGAGAGCTACAGTCTCTCAGTTTGTACCAAAAGACAGCTTGAAAGGCTTATATATCATGCAAATGGTGGCCCAGAATCATTTAGGCATAGATAGTCTGTGGGCTGTGCAGAAGGAGTGAATCTTTCTGCATTCAGCTGTGCGTTTGTGTGTGCACGTCTCGCTCTCCCCCCTCCTGCTCCTCTCTGTCTCTCTCAGGCAGGCAAACAGACCAGCTTCTTCCTTTGTGTTGCCAGTCAGGTCCTCCCTCTGCAGTCTTACACAGGAGGAAGATTTATAATAGCTGCATGCAATGCTAGTGTCTCAAAGAGACAGTATCACACCATGTGGAGGATTTTCATATGGGGTTTAACTTTGCTCCACTGAATTGGAAAGGTACATTTTTAAAATCTTAATTATTTTAAACACTTAATTCCTGTGACTTCTGTCTCCTGCTAAATTCTGATCTCCAAATACTAGCAGTCTGCTGCCACAGTAATATAATGGCTGTGATGTATTAATTGAAAACATGGGGAAGTAAGGAATTCAAAAATATAATTAGGGCACATTTCAGTGTGAAGCTGTAAGTGCTGTTCTGTAAGATGGGCATCTGATATTTCTAACATGCTGTATCAGAAATATAAGATTCAAACTAGAAAATGGAAATACATCACACATGCAATGCAACTGTACCATATGTTAAGAAAAGTGCACCTCATAAACAGCGGGCTAATTAGATAGAGAAAACAGAGATGACTGAATGATGACGCTAGAAATAAAAAGGATAATGAAATCTCAAGGCAGACTTGTATAGGAGATACACCTGGCAGCAACTTGCCAGGTTTATCAAATTAAATGAAATCAAATGAAAAATTATAGGTGGGAAATAATGAACTTAACAGCACTACTTCCCTTTGTTTTAAGCTCTCAGTTGACTGCTTCTTACCTCTCTGACTAGCAGCACGTATTATAATTAATGATGGGCGAAGCATCAGAGTCAGAGAAACCCAAAAGCTTAGAAACTTTCCCTAGGCCTATAGAAAATCTCTATAAAAATTTGACAAAGGACAGTTTTTTGGGTCTCACAGGATGACAGAAAGATAGGGGTTGGACAGGACCTCTAGACATCATCCAGTCCAACTCCCCTGCCAAAGCAGGTTCACCTGGCACAGGTTGCCCAGGATTGCATACAGGAGGGTTTTGAAAGTCTCCAGTAGAGGAGAGTCTACCACCTCTCTGGGCAGCCTGTCCCACAGCTCCATCAGTCTCACAAGAAAGTTTTTCCTCATGTTCAGGCAGAAGTTCTGGTGTTCCAGTTTGTGTCTGTTTCCCTTTGTCCTATCCCTGTGCACCATGAAAAGAGTCCGGCCCCATCCTCTTTGACACCCATGCTTTGGATATCTATAAGCATTGATATGATCATAGAAGTATAGAATGGTAGGGGGTGGAAGGGACCTCTGGCGATCATCAAGTCCAACCCCACTGCCAGAGAAGGATCACCCAGGGCAGGACACACAGGAACAGATAGAGGCAGGTCTTGAAAGTCTCCAGAGGAGGAGACTCCACAGCCTCTCTGGGAAGCCTGTTCCAGAGCTCTGCCACTTCAAAAGAAGTTTTTCCTCATGTTGAGGTGGAACTTCCTGTGTTTCACTTTGCTGCCATTATCTCTCACCTTATAATAAGGCATCACTGAAAAGAGACTGGCCCCTTCTACTTGACATCCATCCTTCAGATATTTGTAAACCTTAATAAGATCCCATCTCAACCTTCTCTTTTTCCAGGCTAAACAGCCCCAGGTCTCTCAGCCTTTCCTCATAAGAGAGGTTTTCCAGTCCTCTTACCATTTGTAGCCCTCTGTTGGACACTCCCCAGTATTTCCCTGTCTCTCTTGGACTGGGGAGCCCAGAACTGGACACAGGACTCCAGATGTGGCCTCACTAGGGCAGAGTAGATAGGGAGGAGAACCCCCTTTGACCCACTGGTCACACTCTTCTTGCCATTCTCTGAACTCTTCTTCCCATATCTCTCTTCCCATTCAGTATCAAGAATACAAATTTAAAATAGACTTCCTTTTGGCATTTCATCTCTTAGCCTCCCTGTTCACCAAAAATGAATGCACAAAGTTAAATTATTTGATTTCAGTAAATCTCTAAGAGGGATAACCCATGTCAGGATTTGGGTTCAATATTAGTAAGTTTCCTTTTGCAGAGGAACCTACAGTCTGAAAATATAAGGCCTTGATTAAAAAAATTGGGAATAGAAGCAGTTGCACTAAGAAGTAAAATGTTACACAGCAGGCAACGGCAGGGGAGAGTTGTATCTAATTGTTCTGACTCCAATTCACACACTAGATGACAGTTGTGTTTCCTTCTTTTCCCCTGGTTTCCCTCATTCCATAAAAAACATATCTAAATATGTTGCTCAGAATTTGCTTTAGAAATTCTCTTCCCATGGGTCAGTGAACTTGGGAAGAGTGTTCACAAGTGATTGCTGTATTCAGCAGCAGAAGGCCCAGACATGTTTTCCAGTCTATTTAGAGAAACATAACCAAGAAGACCTACTTCCAGTATTCACTTAAGCCTGAAATACTTCCTCTGGTTTTCCTCAAATGTTAGTATGTCCACCCAGAACCACATTCACTTCATCATTCTTGAGCACTACACATATCCAGTATTTTCAGTGCAATGCTTACTTTTGCTCCTCCTGGTGACCAGAGCCTTTGTCCTCCAACTTCTACAGTTGATCCACTGGTAGTTTTTGTTGATGGAGCCTACAAATGGCCTGACATAAAAGATTCCCATCCCAGTTGCATGTCAAGTTGATATGTTAACTGACAGCTATTTAATCTGTAATCCTAACTATATCAGTTTTAATGTGTTAGGAATACTGTTTACCCAGACTGAAGCAACATTAGCAAAAATCCCATGGCATGAGGGAACTCAGTCTGCTCCCTTGCTATTACACAATTGTTTGCTGTTGTTTAAAGAAGCTTAGAGCTGATCAACACAAAGCTTCCACAGAATGAGCTTAAATCCTAACAGCCTGCAGAAACTGTTCATAGCTCTTTGGTCTACTTTTAGTGTAAGACATATCTTTCTGCACTGCTAATAGAATCTGCAGTATTTGAACTATTCACATTAAGTCCTTCTGCAAAGTACTTTTATCCAACAGATGAATCTATGCACTTTGTTTACATGTGAAATGAAAACTCAGTTTTTCGTAAGTCAATATGTACATCATCATGGTTAGATGTAATTTTTGATCTAGAAAACAGTATCTGCAGGGTTTTTACGACAACCCAGAAGGCCAATCATATCCTGGGCTGCATCAAGAGAAGCATGGCCACCAGGTCAAGGGAGGTGATTCTCCCCCTCTCTCCACTCTTGTGAGACCTCACCTGGAGTACTGCATCCAGTTCTGGAGCCCCTATTACTAGAAGGACATGGATGTGCTGGAAGGTGTCCAGAGAAGGGCCACAGGGGTGATCAGAAGGCTGGAGCACCTCCCCTATGAGGACAGACTGAGAGAGTTGGGATCGTTCAGTCTGGGGAAGAGAAGGCTCTGAGGACACCTTATTGTCGCCTTCCAGTATCTCAAGGAGGCCTACAAGAAAGCTGGGAGGAACTTTTTAGGCTGTTGGGCAGTGATAGGACTAGAGGGAATGGATTAAAACTAGAGATAGATTGATTCAGGTTAGACATTAGGAAGAATTTCTTCACCATGAGGGTGGTGAGATACTGGAACAGGTTTCCCAGAGAGGTGGTGGAAGCCCCATCCTTGGAGATTTTTAAGACCAGGCTGGATGGGACTCTGAGCAACCTGATCTAGTGGGAGGTGTCCCTGCCCATGGCAGGGAGGTTGGAACTAGATGATCTTTAAGGTCCCTTACACCCCTGACAATTCCGATTTTATGATTTTCCCTTATCTCTTGGCCATTGAGATTTACACCACCTACAAATGAAATCTGTGTCAAAAGGCGACTGTACACAACACTTACTTGAGAAGGACCAAACACAGCAAACAAAGAGATGGAGCAGAGGCTATGCAATAGGCTTCAGCATGCAGCTAGCTGTGCAAATACAGAGTCACTATGTCTCTGTATCTGTTTGCATTAAGCCTGTATAGCTATAATGCTAAGCAAACAGAGCCTGAATTCCATCACCAAACCACTGGTTTTCCTCACTGCTTCGCTGCTAATAGACTTCATTCTACTAAGTTTGACTGGTGCTAATTAGCACTCTGCAAGACAATGCCTAGGTGTGGGGATAGCATTTGCCAGGAATCTTTCCCAATACCCTGCATCACCCTTGAAGGTTTTGCCAAAACTGTCTCTGAAGGTTTGCACCTTGACACACTCCTCCATAACCCCATGCCACACACCAGAGCATGCCGTACATTCTCCCCATTTCATACTAGAAAAGCTCCTGTTCTAGAAAGCTGCAATATGATGCTGACATTATTTGAGATGTTTTGTCCCCTTGAGGGGACACTCACGGCCAAGTGTTATGTAGTGTGCCTGCAGCCAGTCTGTGTCTTTTATCTTCAGGGCCAGAAAACAGCCCATAGCCCTTATTTTATTCGGTGACATATATAGCCAACAAGACCTTCTGGGTTAAGGTTAGGAAACACTGAATGAGTGCAGTGTTGAGCCAGAAGAAAGAAGGAAAACTAAGACAAATGTCTTATGTCTCATGCATTTGTCAGCAAGGTTAAAAAAAAAGGTACAGACCATATGAAAGACAAATGTTTGTTTACCTTTTTGACATAGAGCACCAAAATAGTTCAGTAGGATGAACTGTGGTTTTCTGCAGCCTTGTCACATCATAACAAAATGCTTCCTCAAGAGAGAAATCACCAATGGGCAGCTAATGCTCAGCTGACTAGGTGAATATTCATGATGATGAACAGAAAGGTAGTCGCAGAGCCAGAACAAAGGCCTCCTCTGCCACTTAGGTTGTTGAATGAAACTATAAAAGTTCCCTTTTTCCATGTCAGAGATAAAGCTCATATTCAAAAAAGGCAAAGCAGGCAAGCAAGCAAACAAACAAACAAACAAACAAAACATCCCACAGCCTTAAAACTCATCCCATGGGATGTTCTGAGTTGGGCATTATATTTAAATGGATCCAGCTATAAGAACATTGGTGATGCCAACAACCCACGTTATATGAGATACAGAAATTCTTAGTCAGATTTAGCCTCAACTAGAGGATGTGAGCTGAATTTTGTACCAAGAACAGAAACACTGGGAATGCATATATTTCTAGAAATTCTACATAAGAATGAAATGTCTACTGACTCTACAATACGTGTGACAAGCAATGCTATAGTGATTGCAAATATGGGTTGTAAAAGAAATTAAACTGTCCAATAGGAAGCTCATCAAGCTAAACTATCAAGACTGAAGACCCAACAAGCTCATTTCATTCAGCAAACATTGTGGTGGTAATGACTGATGTAGACACGGTGTCAAAAAAGGGGTAAACCAAAAAATATGTCATAGGTATTAATATGTTTGTGAGAACAAACAGTATTAAATAGCATTGTAAAAAAACACTATAGTAACATATATATTTAGAATATAATCCAGTCTGTTCATAAATAAAGCTGCAACCAGTGTTCATGGAACTGCTAAAAGTAGTATGATGAGTTCTTTATGTAGTTAAGACCAGTGTATCATTTGTGTAGTAGTTCCATCAACTCTATAACCCATAACTACAGAGGTTAAAAGGTGCTTCTTATAGGAATAGCCACAGATAATAGTCAAAGAATCCATCATCAAGGCTAGGAAGCTTAAACTTCCATTCCTAAAATCTAGCTGTTCCAGTGTGTTAAAAATAGTGGGAAATACAGGGCACTATAAACTTTTAGAAAAAAAAAAAATGAGTGAAATGTTATTTTACCTGAAAAAGAGTATATTTCCACTTGTTTCAGACATAAAAGGATTTTTTTTTTTTTAATTGAGTCATAGGATAATTCAGGTTTAAAGGGACCTCAGGAAGTGTTTAGTTTAAACTCCTGCTCAAAGAAGAGTTTCACAGAGCTTTACACAGCCTTGGCTTGAACACCTGAGGTTAGATACAGTGTAGTCTCTCTGGGCAACCTACTTCATTTCTTGGCTATATCACGTTGAAAAAGTTTTGTCTTATACTGAGTTGGAAACATGCTTTTACCAATTCATGTCCACTGTTTCTACTGACATGCATCACTGAAAAACTCATGTATCACTAAAGTTTCCATCTTCTCACAACCTCCTTGTAGGTATTAAAAGGCTTCTGTTAGGTTCCCTCAAAGCTGTCTCTTCTTCAGACTGGACAATTCTACTTCCATCTCTCCTTACAGAACTTTCATCACCTGACCTTGTTAAGTCCCATAAGTCCCTCCAAATGACAGCCTGACTCTCAATGCCCATCAGCTGCAACCCCTATATGGGCTTCATCTGAAAACTTGATGAGAGTACTGTCCATCACCTCCTTTCTCTGCTTCATGTTACCAGAAATATGTTCCTAGAAGACTTGCTCTTGTTTTCGCCAGGGATTGAAGTAAGGCTGAGCAGCCTGCAATTTCCTGGAATGTCTTTTTGAAACCTTTTTAAGTTTTGATGCAGCTTGTCTAGTCCATGAGCTTTTATGAGTGGAGTTCTCCTAAGTAATTCCTGACTTGATCCTTACCAACTGCTGGTAGTTCCTCTCTTCAATGTTATTAAGCACAGAGGTCTGAAAGAACAAGGCATTGATCACTTCAGTTTTATCGGTGTCCACTGCTACTGAATCACACTTTCCATTCAGCAACCATTCCAGTAAAAGGCCTTTTATTAGTAAGGTACAAGCTCTTCTTGTTTTTTTGATGTCCCTTGATGTGCAAGTCTCAGCTCTAGCTGAGCACTGGTTTCCCTAACACCATTTTTACATGCTAATGCAATGTGTCAAAATTCCTTCTTTGTAGCCTTCCTCTGCTCCCATCTCCCTTATGCTGGCTTTTATAGTGGAGCTCTGTCTTGAGTTGTCTGCTGGTAAGTGTACTGACTTCTTGAGCACCATCACGTGCCTGAAGGGTGATGTCCTTGCATACCTGCTACATTTACTGAACTTGACTGTCACAGTTGCCTCCTATGGTATCCCACTTTTGAACTTCCCAGATAAGCTGAAGTCTGCCCTCCTCAAGTGCAGGCTCTGTACTATGCTACTTGCCTTCCTCTGCCTCCTCCAGATCTTGAACTGCACAATTTTGTGGTGACTATGAATGGCATATTCACCTGTGTGTCACTCTGGTTGACCTCTCCAGGGCCTGTAGCAAGAATTTATCCCTAATACCATTCAAAATCTTCCTGGATAGCTTGCTTCTAATGAATATGGTGCCCTTCCAACAAATGTTAAAGTTCCTATAAGAACAAGTGTCATATAATCCGAAGACTTCCTGGAGTGTTTCAATAAGACTTTGTCCACTTTCTCACACTGATCCAGAGGTCAATAACATACTTTCTTCATCATGTCACCCTCATTGTCCTCTCTGACACCCACGAGCTCTCACCTAGCTTGAGATGCTCCTTCACATAGACAACAATATTCCTTGCCTTCTCTGCCTGTCCTTGAAGATCTTACATCAATCTATCCTAATGCTCCAGTCAGCCAAGCTAGCCTGTAATGCCTCATTGCATTGTTAACACGTCCTAACACATTATTTACTTAAGTGTACAGCCAAAATCTCACTTTATAAATGGGATATCATGCAGGAATTAAAACAAATCCACTTTTACATGCAGTTATTAATTAGACTGAAAATAACTGCAGATTAAATATCCCTACTAGCAAACAAGCACCGGTATATAAAACAAGTAAATCAGAATAGTAGCAATCAACAGAGGCTTTTGCAAGATTTAATAAAAAAAAGTAAAACCTCTCATCCCAATATTTAATAAAAAATAAAATGTTTTTTTTTTAAATTCTAAGTGATATTTTTAAAGTCAATTTGCTAGCAAAATTCTGTTAAAACAATGTATATAGACAAAGAGTATTAAATTTAAGGTAAGATCCTACTCCGATCAGATTGTTTGAAGTATTTATATGACAACTGGCATTTTATTTAAGTATTATGAATTAAATTATTGGAGGCTACAGGAACAGGCTCTGCACATGGTGCCTAGACCACCAAGTCCACTTAGTCTGGCAAGACCAAGCAACAAGTTCCTTTCGAGACCGTCCAAATGTAGGCTATAAAGTACTGTTACAAAAAAAAACAACCAAAAACCACAACCAAACAAGTATTGTAGAAGGCTTTGTATCCAGGGGAAAAATACTTTGGCCATGGCATTTTTGGACAAGCAGTAAAACATGATAAAGAAGGACAAAAACTGAAGCGTATTCTCTAAAATACACCAAGTAGGGGTAGTAGCCACTTTATTGTAAAACACTTTAAAAAAACAAACAAACAAACAAACAAACAAACAAACAAACAAACAAAAAAAACAACAAAAAAAAACCAAAAAACAGTGAGAAGCTCTTTCTACTTTATTATGAAAATGAATACATAAGAGGTACTGAAATGTGCCAGCTTAGTGTACCAGCTTGCAAGAAGGTCATACAGCCAGTAAGAAGGGGATTACAGGCCTAAATCTTAGACTAACCATCATAAGCTCCTGATTTAGCCAGAGGAGACTCAGATATTTAACAGATTTGCAGTAAAATTAATTGAGAAAGTAGTGTAGAGCTTATTGGTGTAAGGTAGGATGTAAAATGGGAAAATGAATATGTACTTTTGTTTCATTTTCATTTAGCTTGTCTATGTAGATTAGTGCAGCTTATGCTCTGTGTTTTGCTACAGTGACAAATATTGCCTACCAGAGGACCACTTCCAGTTAGCACAGCCCCTTTCCCAAGTGGTAGGGAATATAAATAAAGAAGCATTGGCTAAGGAATTCAGATTCACTAATATTGCAGGAAGAAGTGTTCATGAACCTGTATCTTCCAAGGACAGATTGCCTATCTCATCAGTGGAGAAACTAATTGGTAAGGGTAACCACTTAACTGAGACTCTTGTTCTCTAGATCACACTTGTTCTGTTACATAAATTCTCTTCCTGGTCAGTTACATTGTCTCTGTTAAAGCCAAAAGTAGCTCAGAATGTAATTAAAGGTGAGGTATTATAATAGACTTCAAATACATGAAAAGCAGACACAAAGAGGAAAGGAGCAATTTGCTCTCTGTATCATCAGTAGATTAGGCTGAGGAGTAATGGACTTAAATTACAGAAAAGTTAGGCTTTATGAAACAAATTCCAGTGCTAAGGATAGAGAGACTGTGGAAGATAATAGCATGGGAGGTTGTAAAGACTCCCTCATTGGAGGTTTTTTAGAACATCAGTTGGAATAACATAAGCATAGTTGAGTTTGCATTAGAGCTGGGAGATGGAAGAAATGGCTTCTTGAGGTCCCTTCCAGGACTGTGATTCTACTATTCAATGTCTAAGAGTAACAGTTTTTAATGTGTTTCAAATGGAATTACATATGATTCAGATATTTGTGAAATATTCAAATCAAACATGAGACTCATTAAAACCTGAAAACTGTAATGAGTGCACAAAATTAAACTGTCAAGTAATTCTTTGACCTCTTTTATTTTTCCTTTTGGCTTATTCCTGCCATTGCACTTAAGAAAATGTCAGCCTGATAACAAATGCATGGATAGCTGGCAGTGATTCAAACTCATAGAGTCACAGAATCATAGAATGGTTTGGGTTGGAAGCGACCTTTAAAGGTCATCTACTCCAACCTCCTTGCAGTCAGCAGGGACATCTTCAACTAGATCAGGTCACTCAGAGCCCCATCCAACCTGACCTTGAATGTTTCCAGGTATGAGGCATCAACCACCTCTCTGGGAAACCTGTGCCAGTGTCTCACCATCCTCAGTGTAAGAAATTTCTTTCTTCTATCTAGTCTAAATCTCCCCTTTTTTAGTTTTAAACCATTAGCCCTTGTCCTATTGCATTAGGCCTTGCTAAAAAAGACTATCCTCATCTTCTTATAAGCCTCCTTTAAGCACTGAATGGCAACAATAAGGTCTCCCTAGAGCCTTCTCTCCTCCAGGCTGAACAAGCTCAACTCTCAGTCTCCAGTTGTGTTCATATTTGACCTGCCTTTTCTTAAGTAGTTTCATCTCATTTTTTACCAGTTGTTAAGCTCAATGACTAGTCTTCAGACACTAGTAAGTGACAAGCTTAAAGTTAGTAAACCATACAGAAAGTTTGTGTACAGCTGAAACATATTACTTACTTATGGTAGCATTAGTTTTTGTACAACCATTGTCCCTGTTTCTGAGCAGCGTGTGTAACGACACCCAGCATATTGCTTCTGGAAGGGCAATTTGAATAGATTGTGCCAAGTAATTAAATATTAGGTAACTGGACATTTCCTAAATAAAGATTCACTATTACTATATTTGTGTCCCTGAGCAAAACATAATCCCTTTCCTCCTGTTTCTATTTCTCAGTCAGTAAAATGCTTTATAGTTTTCCCCAAGATTCAGATATATGTGACTGACTTCTCAGCTGAAGTCAGCAGCAGGGAGTCAAGCTTCCTCCTCACCATTAGGTAACACTGTAATCAATAAGAATCATCTGCCCTCTTAACAATAGGAGGCTTTTCTAAGAAAAAAACCCCCACCAAATAAATTAACCATTCATATCAAATTGAAAGGAAATGCATAAGTTTTCCCAGGTCAGTTAAGCACAGTGAGTTCTTCACCTTCTACCAGAACATAAAGAAGCCTCTTTCTGTCTATCCTTGCTATCCTGTAGATAACCTCCTGTTGTTATGATGCAGATTTATTTAATTATAACTTTTAACACATTTCACTGAAACAGATTGCCACCAAAGGGGGAGTAATAAGACAACTCTTTTAAAGGTCTAAATAGAAAAAAAATTTCAACTTGTTAATAATGAAAAATAATGATTTAGATTTAAGACATTATGAATAATAAATCCTGACATGATGAAATCATATATAGATTCATGCTATAGAACTTCCAGAACTCACAGGTTATCGATCCTGTTTTTATGAACAGGAGAATAAGTCAGACAGACCTCCAATAGCAGCAGTGAACTTTCACCTCTGCTAGAGTCAGTGAATTTATACCAGAACAAAATCAGGAAATTCACAATAAGGGTCATCACAATTAGTTTCAGAAAGAATGGTGATAAAGATGCTAGCCTTTTAATGCCTAAGTATGAATGCAGCAGTAGGAATATGAGCACTCTAACTAACTTCAATTAAACTATTCAGAGACATCAAGATTCAGAGTATTGTATTAAATCTAAATCAGAAAAGTAGGTTAAGACAAAGTGAAATATCAGATTTAAGAAAATATTTTAAAGAAACAGATTAGATGAGACCAGCCAGAAAATCCAATATTTTCTGGTTCTACTATCTGTAACAGGAAAAATATATTACTGAAATACTGTGGAAAAAATAGCAATTTGGAGAATAAGAAGAAGTGGGTCTTCTCAAAAGAGAGAGGGGCAACATTTTAGAAGGGAGAAAACACCTGAAATAATTTATTATTGAGGAATCTTCACAGGAAAGTATAAAATACATTTATGTAGAAGGTGCTCACCATTCAGTGCATAAGGATTTCTGGGTACTGTTTAGCATTCTGCAAATAAGCTTCTTCAGTTAATGAAATAAGGTTGGACCAAGACAAAAAAAAAAATAAAATTTTTTTTAAACAGTTTGGCCAACAGTTTAGTCTAGATTCCCTCTTTTATCAATAGACATAAATCACCACTTCCAGAGAGTAGAACATCTCTCTTTCCAAACTCTTTTTTTTAGACACCTCTAAAGATCAATTTTCCCATCTTAGATCTTTCCATTACCTACTACAGAAGTCTAGAAAAGTATCTTAACCAAGATACCAAATCTACTACTAAAGGACAACTTTATTTAAAAATCTTTCTAGAGACACAGCCTTGTGAGGGTCCACATCTGTAGCATGCAATTGATTTCCAGGTAATTAATAATTTCCATCAGCAACAGTCTTCTGGACTCAAATGTGTGACCGTCTCATTGCCGTAAGGTTTATTCTTTGTGTCCATGCACATTTGCAGAGGCAATGTGCAAACTAAAACGCATCCTCCAGCAATTGAACATGAAGGAAAATATGAACTTAAATAAGTCCTATGGTACTTCAAAGGAATAAAGATATTACAAAACAGGAAAATATCATCTCTTCCAAGTAACACCATGGTACTGATTCTGTGAAGCCCTGTCTTGCTGAAGGACTTGCCACACCATGTGCACAGCAATATTTTTATTTGCTTTTTGGAAACAACTGAAAAGACAAGAGTGTGATTTTAAGTTTCCATGTATTAAAAGTCTGTAGAAATCTGTAAAATCTGTACTTTGCTAGAAGTCTGTAAGAAACCATGAACTCCATACGTTCCTTTCTTTTCTGCTGCATTTATGCTTTTTATTTTGCAGTGTACAAGGTCACCACTGGATTACAGTGACAGATCTTGATTAACTGTGCTCAATCTTTTTCTACAGAAAAAAAAATAAACTAAGAAACCATTTTAAAACAAGAGAATAAGATGTTATCATTCCATCACTCTTATCTTATTAAATATGCTCATCTTATTTGCAAAGTTAGTCTATCCAAGTTTGGCATCTTTGTGATGAGACAGAGTGCATAAGGAAAAACTGGTTTTGAAATGTATGTTTTCATATTCTATCTGCAATGGTAATCTTACTGACAGACATTTGTCACTCATCAGTCTGTTGTGGTACAGTATAATATGTACTCCTTTTCTCTTTGTTACTGGAAGTTAAATGGCGAAACAGATAACTGCAGAAAAGCCCGTACTGTTTTTTACATCTCCAAATGCCAAAATTCTACCCAATATCTGTTATGGCCTTTGTGACTGTACTTTTTGCTTCCTAGCACAAGAACAGAACTATTAGATGACTTCAAAAGGTGCCAAATTCATACTGGTAAAACAAAATATTCTTTCACTCTATTTGTAATAGGGCTTTAATTTTCATCAGTGTCACAAAATGTTGTTGAAGATTATAGTTGAGCAAGTTTTAGAGGGTACTTAGGTGTTTACATGCCTAGCAGAAAAAAAAAAAATCTAATACGAGACTATTTACTAGCAAGAATAGGACTTGGAAGGGAAATCCAATAGCCATACCCTGTTTTCACTTGCAATAATAAGAAAACTGTTTGGTACTGTAGTAGAACCATAGGATCTGGTAGGTTGACCTTGACTAGCTTCCAGGTTCCCAGAAAGCTGCTCTGTTAGTCCCCCTTAGCTGGACAGAGGAGAGAAAATATGACAAAAGTCATGTGGGTTGAGATAAGGAGAGGGAGATCACAGGCAAACCAGACTCAACTTGGGGAATTATTTTAATTCATTGCCAGTTAAGGTTTGAGTAGGATAGTGAGAAATAAGAACAAAACTACAAACACCTTCCCTTCACCTGTCCTTTCTTCCCAGGCTCAATTTCACTCCCAGTTTCCCTATCTCCTTCTCCTGAGCAGTGCAGGGGGATGGGGAATGGGGAGTGGGATCTGTTCATTATTAGGAGCAGCTGCCTCTGCTGCTCTTATACCCTCATGATCTTCTCCTGCTTCAGTGTGAGGTCCCTCCCCCAGGAAACAGCCTTTCATGAACTTTTTCAATGTTTGTCCTTCCCAGAGGCTGCAGTACTTCACAAATTGCTCCAGTGTGAGTCTCTTCCTTAGGGTGCAGTCCTTCAGAAATAGATTGCTCCAGTATGGGCCTGCCAGCAAACCTGCTCCAGCATGAGCTCCTCTCTCTCCATGGGTCCACAGGTCCTGCTAGGAGCCTGCTCCAGCAGAGGCTTGCCTAGGGGTCACCTGCTCCAGCATGGGGCCCTCCATCCACTGCAGGGTGGATATCTGCTCCACCGTTGACCTCCATGGGCTGCAGGAGGACAACCTGCCTCACTGTGATCTTCATCACAGTCTTTAGGGGAATCTCTGCTCCAGCACCTGGAGCATGTCCTCCCCTCCTTCTTCAGTGACCTTGCTGTCTGCAGAGTTGTTACTCTCACATGTTATCAGTCCCCTCTCTGGCTGCAGTTGCCATTCCACACTTTTTTTCTTCATCTTAAATATGTTATCCCAGAGATGCTGCCATTCTCACTGATGGACCTGGTCCTGGCCAGCAGCAGGTTCATCTTTCATCCTGCTGGCATTGTCTCTATTGGACATAAGAGAATTTTCTAGCAACTTGTCACAAAAACCACCCCTGCAGCCCCCTGATACCGAAATCTTGCCACATAAAACCAGTACAGTTTCTCAGGCAGCCCTAGATCTTTTCATGTCCTCATCCTTTCCTATTAAACCCATGTTGTTTGAACTGCCATATAGCCAGCATTACTGACAACATCACAACTGTTACATCTTGCCTGTAGATTTCACACGCTTCATTTGATACATTTTCATCCTGATATGCTGGAAACAACTTTCTGATATACTTTTTCTCCAACTATGTGGTATTAATTCAGGAATTACATAAATCCATATATTTAAGAAATATTTCAGCTTACACATAACCTTTCCAGTGGAATTGTAGGCCCAAAATTGTAGTCTTACTGGCATAAATATTTCTTAGTTGTATAAAATCTGAGGTTAAAAAGCGTCCAAAGAGATATACATCTTTAAAATAAAAAAGTGGTATAAATGTTGCTTTTGTATATTTGTGTGCAAGAGGAGTAGAATAAAAGCTTTTTTTTTTTTTTAATTGTTTAAGTTTAATGGTTAGATTGCTATAGATTATAGCTAATCATATATTTATCTACAAAATTAGCAAGTAAGTTTAGCAATTAGGTAGCTAAAGAAATCAGTGCATGTCTCTAGCTTCATAGGGGGTTATGAGTAAAGAAGACACAATCTCTGAATTTGCTTAAATTGCAGTAAAAAGGAGACTACAAGAAAGTAATACCACAATCCCTGATCCCCCAATCACAGAGAGGCCAAATGATCAACAGAACTGCTGATTGATGGGGTAATCACTTGAATAATTACGGTACTAGTTACCAAGATCTCATGCATATTTTGTTAAATAAATTTCTACCTTGGCAGATGAACTCTCACCTGGTGTCTCTTGAAACTGGAAGGATCACCCCAACATTTCTCATTAGATGAAACAGAAAGCAAAAGAGAACTTCAAGTGTATTTATGGAAATTACACAGTAATGATATAAAAGAAAACAGAATATTGCCTTCCTGCTGCCCTTAATTTCTCCCTGCAAGAAAGTCTTCTAGTTGACTATTTGGTTTCTGTTTTTTTTTTTTTCCTTTTTTGTACTGTATTGAAAGTCACATTGCCAGTTATTTTCTGAATTCTTCCATTTTAAGAAGACCTATAATCACTTATTCCTGAATCAGCTTACCCATTTGTGGTTTGAAGACCACTCTAGGTCATCGTATCTTGACTAGTTTTACAGTTCCCAAAATAAGTTAAACACATGATCTGAATTATACATATCTTTGGGATTTTTCTTGTTCCTTGGGGGCATTGAAGGGAATTGCTTTCACATGGAGTGCCAAGTGCTGTGATTGCTGTTATAAAGCTCATGTTCCTTAAAAGGATTCTCACAAAAGTATCCAAGTGCCACTTTCTGTTCTAGAACTACTAGGTCTTAAAGGATCTGATGAGCTTTACTTAAGGTCTTCAAGCCAAAAACACATTTGTTAAAATTGCAGGTCTAAAGGGAGATTTTATATTTAATTTAAACATAATTTATAGATGCAGCCTTACTTAGGTTCACAGAGAATTCCAAGTTCTGTATTACTGAGATATGTTCATACACTCTGAAAAGCATTAAATGTGGGTTTTGTTTTTTTTATGTATGTATATATACTTTAATGTATATATAATATC
>JANHFX010028714.1:0-24597 GCA_027560015.1 Chloroceryle amazona
TGCTGATGGACTGCACGGTTATTGGGCGGTAGCCGTGTGCTTTTGGAACCAGGTTCCTACGCCTTTAAACGGCAACAGTCCTCAGTCACAAACACAGGCCAAAAGAAATATTAACAGTATTAACAGTATTAACAAAATAATCAGCTCCAAAGTTTATGGCATATATGATTTCCCCCTCCTTCTAAGCATGTGACCTCCCTACCCTTAATCATCTTTCTTATGACCTCTATTCTATGAATGATAAACTGTTTTTAACATTAAAAATTGCAGCTGATTAAATCTCAGCTGGAGCCACAACCAATCAAGCTTTAAATCTCAGGGACTCTAGAATAAACATTAAAGTCAAACAGCACTGCCTTGGACTCAGACTGTCAAACGTGAGATCATAATATGGAGCACCAAAGCATTAAACACCTTGATTTTGTATCTCAGGACTTCATACTATGCCTACTTAGAAGACAAATGTCACCTTCTAAATCAACTACATTCATTGTAGTCTTTCTTTAAAAGACTTCTACCTTTGTACTAGTTATCACACCCAAGTTTGCATCAGCTACTCACAGTCTATATCAGCCTACATCCTTCTGGTCTTTATAAGTATATTTATTCTTATTTAAAAATCTTAAAGGCATCATTATGACTCTACTGTACTAGGAAAGGCCTCTAGCAAAAGTTTGTCAGCCTACTATCAGGTTTATGTTTTAGGGTGGTATTGAAAAAAATTTTCTTGATTATAATAACATATATTCTCCAGACAATTTATGTTAATTTTTTAATGGAAGGGAAGTTTGGAACACAGTGATTATTAAAAGAGGGAAACTCATCCAGCCTCTTATTAGATTAGATAAGGAAGTCATTTTGCTTAGAGCAACAAATTTGAAATCTCTTAATTTTCTTTCCTATTCATGTGGCTCTAGCAGTTTAGATAAAACAAGCAGTTAAAGCAGATGATGAGTATCAGATCTCAAGCTAATACAAAGTAAATTGAATTCTGGAGTATCTCTTCTCTTTCTAACTTTGCTGCAGGTGCCAAGGTTCACTTTGTGAATAGCTTTACTTATTTAGCAACATTGCAGCGGTCCCAAAGTCAGTTAGAGGGACATAAATTATCTGTCTTTCAGCTTGACAGATTTTCTGCCCAAAACAAGCGTGAGACATGTTTTGGGCACACATATTGCTTTTAATGAAAATTCACATTATAAGTCATCGTCACCATATTTCTTTCCTAACAGCAATTTCCTATTTTCAACCATTTGGTTAATTGTCAGTCATAATCCAGGAAGCCTCCCAGTAGATATGCCTTAATAAAACCTTGCTGTGGACAACCAAAATGCTTTTACTGATGTCCATGGGTATTCAGTCAGGTGCTCCTTTAACACTGTACATATGTGCTCAGCACAGATAGATTTGGGACTGTGCATAGCAGTGTGTCAAGAGCTACTTGATGGGGGATTGTAAGGCAGGTTTTACACTATCCTGTGAAATTCAGCAAGTTAAAACTTAATGATAAATTAAAATTGATGAATATCTATTAAACAGCCAATGAGAAGTGCTAAGATGGACCTTCTTCTTACCATCAAGGAAGGGCTGGTGGGGTATGTGAAGCTCAAGGTTAGCCTTGGCTGTAGTGACCTTGAAATTACAGACGTCAAGATCCTTATGGTAGCGAGGAGAGCACACAGCAAACTTACTACCCTGGACTTCAGGAGAGCAGACTTTGTTTTTTTACAGGGATCTGCTTGGTTGAGTACCATGGAACTGGCGTCATCTACCTGGATTTGTGCAAAGCATTTGACACTGTCCCAGATGACATCATTGTCTCTAAGTTGGAGAGATGTGGATTTGATGCATTGACCACTCAGTGGATAAGGAATTGTCTATATGGTTGAACTCAAAGAGTTGCAGTCAATGGCTTGATGTCCAAGTGCATACTAGTAACTAATGGCAACCCTCAGTATTGAGACTGGCACTGCTTGATATTTTTAATATCTGTTGAACAGATGTCCATGTCAGTGACACAGACAGTGGGATCAAGTGCACCCTCAGTAAGTTTGCTGACAACACCAACTTGTGTGGTATGGTCAACACACTAGAGGGAAGTGATGTCATCCAGAAGGACCTTGACAGGCTTTAGATGTGGGCCTGTGCAGACCTCACAGAGTTCATCAAAGCCAAGTGCAACATCCTGCACCTGGATCAGAGCAATCCCAAGCACAAGTGCAGGCTGAGCAATGAGTGGATTGAGAGCAGCCCTTTGGAGAAGGACTTGGGACATTGGTGGATGAAAAGCTGAATATGAGCCAGCAATGTGCACTCACAGCCCAGAAAGCATCCTGCACTGCTTCTAAAGAAGCATGACCAGCAGGTTGAGGACCCCCTTGCAGTTCAGATGTGAGGGCCACAGCATAACAAAGACATGGACCTCCTCAGGTGGCTTCAGAGGAGGGTCACAAAGATGATCAGGGGCATGGACCAGCTCTCTTATGAGGACAGGCTGAGAGTGCTGAGGCTGTTTAGAGGAGGCTACAGGGACACAGCATAGCAGCCTTCCAGTACTTAAATGTGTCCTACATAGCTGGAGAGGGACTTTCTACAAGGGTATCTAGTGACTGGACAAGGAGTAATGGCTTTAAACAGAAAAAGGGGAGAAGTAGATTAGATATTAAGAAGTTCTTTACTGTGAGGGTGGTGAGACACTGGCCCAGGTTGCCCAGAGAGGCTGTGGATGCCCATCCCTGGGGACATTCAAGGCTAGGTTGGATGGGACTTTGAGCAGCCTGATCTAGTGGATGGTGTAATTGTCCACGGCAAGGGGTTGGAACTAGATTGGCCTTTATGGTCCCTTCCAACCCAAACTGTTTTATTATTCTATGGTTTCTCTTCAGGTCTCACCAAAACCACTGTGATAAGAGGGCCTTTATTTTCCAGAGTGAAAGACCAGGAAAAAGGCTCAAAGGACTATATTTTTTGGCTAGAGGGTCACCCATGAGTCAGGCAAAACTCTGAATTTTATTTAATTTGGTAGGGTTTTGGGGTTCTTTTTCTGCCACACTGGAGATACTACATTTCCTTCAACCTTTGTTATTCATAATTATATTATTTTTATTCATATATTTGAAATAGTCTGTAGGTTTGGATTGTCTGAATTTGATCATATTCCAGACTGTGGCAATGTGAGCCCACTTGCTGCGGGGAAGAAAGAAAATCACAATACTGTACAAAACTGCTAAGCAATAGACAGAACACTGATGTGTCATCAACACCATTTTAGTGACAATCTCAGCACACACCACCATATGGGATATGATGAAAATCTTAACTCCATCCCAGTCAGACACAGCACATTAGTTTACAAGAGAGTTAGTAAATTAAAAATGGTACGTTTCAGCCCTGCATGCAGGATCTTGTTAAATTATTCAGGTGGTCACAAGTTTTTTCAGCCAAAACTGCTTCTCAAACAGTGTCTGGCCATATCTCAGAAGTGAGCACAACCCAGGTACCTGCCTCAGTAGGCAGTTTGGATGCCGTCTTTATATTTTGAAGAGAAAGAGATTGTAGCAATTGTAGCGTGTGTCCTCTGGGCCGGAAGAGAAACACTAGCTCTGATTAGTTTTGTAATGTAAAGAAGTCCACATTATCTGTCCTCTCTTTTATACAGATATTCTCTTGAAAATATCTGGAATCATATTTTTAAAAAACATGAATCTTTTAAGAATAATAAAAATAACTGAGGAGAAGGACATAAACCAGTTAGACCACAACTTACTGGCAGTGTACAGAAAGTTACCTTCAATTACCTTTTATCACCATTATAAACAGTAATTGTATTTGCATTTACAATCCTGTTTGAAAAGGGCATTGTCACATATCTTTGTCCATCTTGTTTGATTAATTGCCTTGCTGTCAAGATATTAACCAAGGATTTTAGTACTCTGTTTTCCCGTCACTGATCTGATACTCCATGATAGTTTCTGTTGTTAGTAATTTTTTCCTATAGTGTTTCAGTGATCTTATGAAGGATCTTTCTAAAGGCATCTGATGTTACATTGTTAGTAAGATCTTTTCATCTTTAGATGTAATGCAACCAATGTCTTTTCTTAGATCAGCTGATACAACTGGGAGAAAACAAACTAGCATTTGGACACATGAAAGTGTATGACTTATAACTCCCTGACTTGTAAGAATATTTTTTCTGCTTAAATTCAGATGATCTCTTTGTATTGTTTTCTTTTCCTGTTCTTGTCCAAGTGAGAAACAAGAAAATTATCCCAAATTAAAAAAACAAACAAGCAAAACCAAAAACCAACTAAACAAACAAACAAACAAAAATAAAAAAAGTAAATAAAACAAATAAAAACAATAAAAACCAAACCAAAACCCCACAAACCAAACCAACCATAAAAAACCCACAAACAATGAAAACAACAAAAAACAACCCCTCTCAAAATATCCACATCACACTTGACTTGACTTCAAATGTGACAGAATGGATTTATTAAAAGAAAAATACAACTAAGATTATAATTCTTACCTACGACGCTTCTCTAATAAGACCCATGACATGTTATTTACTTACTGATAACTCATTAGCCTTTCTAGTTGCTTTTTTTATTATTTGTTTTTCAGTTTGTAGTACCTTCTCTGCACCTCAAGTCATAGATCAGACTGGGCTAAGCATACTCTAAGTGGAGTAAAAATGTTCCCTGTACCAAAATCATTAAAATATGAATGTTCACACTTATATATGGATACAGAGATTTCTTTAGAGCTTTACATGGTGAAAACTTTGGTGTTTTGTGAGGAGTTTTCTTCTATATTGTTTTGCCAAAAAGACAGAATCAATTACAAACTTCTTTGCTAATCTCTTAAAGTATATGTGAAGCATGGTAAAGATTTTGAAGAAACCTTGGTATCAGCAGTGATGAAAACACTACTAAACTAATAATAGTAATGGAAAAATACCTCAGCATTGTTGCTGATGACATAAATTTCTTTTCCTTTTCTTCAGTTTTTAATGTGGTCTGCCAAGAATAAAAATACAAAATGTTTAGACTTCAATAAACAGAACAAGAGTTCAGTCCCATTTTCCATCTGTCCATTGCTGTGGAATTTTAGCTTCTATTCAGTCATGGAAGCCCCTACAGTTTAAAAAATGCACTTTTGGGAAAAGACACTTACAGACACACATACAGCAGATAAAAATACTTGATTGATGAAATATAGAGATGTCCACACTCATAAAAGTAAATGCATATAATCAAACACCTACATATGTAGAGAGGTATGTGAAAGAGACTAGCCTGTAGTCAAAATTTCCTCCTTCTAGTTTAGAGCAAATACTCAGAATGCATTGGCATTTCTCAATGGGAAGGAGTCGGGACTCGGGGAGATGGCCTCACCAGCCTTGTGTTGAGTATGCTGGCAGACACTTCTGAGAGGTGTTCCAACTCCAGAGAGGCTAAATACTGCCTGCTGTGTTCCAGGAGATCTCAAAGAGTTTCAGTTTCGATCCCTATTTAAAAGATCTGAGATAATTGACTTTTGTCAGGTACTTTTTCATTTCAACCTAACTGAAGTCAGGTAATACTCTGGTTTGTGCATGTCCAGAACTTGCTAGACTTTGAGGTTGTGTATTTTTCCTCTAGTTGTACATGTTCAGAACTTGCTAGATTTTAGGGTTTGATATCCTCTACTTTGAGCGATGATCCAAGTACAAGTCATGTCATAAAAAGGTCAACTGATAATTTTTTTTGTTCCAAGGTGATAGGGAGGGCAGCAGCAGCCAGGCGCACCGAGGGGGCACCTCGACACTCTGGTCCACTGCAGAAGGCAGTTGTCATTATTGTCCACAGAGAATAGGGAAGGCACAAGACAGGTAAACTAAGGAGGTGTCTTAATGGTCTAGTACACTACCTTTCACAATCCATATTTGACTTTTCCAGTGGATTGTTATGTGACCCAGGGAGGGGTGTCACACACTGTACTGAGTAGCCCATGAGTAGGGGAGAATTGTACCATCACAACTCACTACACGAGTACAACAGAAAGTTGCCACGGGCAATGCAAGCAGACCTGTAGAACTGTGCTTTGTATCAGTGGAGCCTGACTTATAGAGAGCAGGGAAAGTAACCTAGCTTACTGTGAACACCACAGAAATAGGAAAAAAAATTGGAAAAAACTCTGTCAATGACCACTGGGTACCGCTGAGTTTGTTGGAAAGCTTGCATCTTTACTTGTACATGAAGGAAAACTAAACCTGAGATTTGACTCTCCAGCTGTCAGCCTTCATAAACCTTGAAGACTGATGAATCTGAGATGTGAGTGCCTGTCTCCCAGGGCAAAACTGTTACTAATTTAATTCTTTGGTAAACATTTTTCCCTTAAAAAGAAGAACAAGGAATTTAATACAGTCCAAATTTTTAGTTACTGTTTTGGTTTACTTTATACTGCCTAGACAAAATCTTTTATTGTTGGGATATCTTCAGTCCGTAAAATATAGACACATTTTGAAGTGAGAAGCATTTCAATGATTCTCTTTAAAGATATGTATATAGAACTCTAACAGCATTAATATGTAGGGAAAGTTTGACTGAGTCAACTTCAGTCCTGAAAAGACATTTATGAAACCAAAATTCCTTAGGATTCCATGTTACATTTATATAAAAACTTCACTAAGAAGTGTTAATGTTTCACAAAATGTGAAAAGCTGAGAAGGAAGAGGAAAGTTTCAAACCAAATATCTGCATCTTTGTCCCACAGCTCCAGCTGCGCATTTAAGTCTATTCACTTTCCTGTGACTTTTCTGTTATTTTTAACATTTCAAGAGATGCTTAGAAACTATTTAATTCTCCAGTAATTAGAGACCACTTTGCAAAATGCTATCAGTAAACAAAGTTAAATTTGGAAGTCAAAGAAAAAACTAAGTAAACAAACAGAAAAGCAATAATAAAGTAACAAAATTTTCATGCAAATAGCAATTTTCTTGAGCAGTATACATGACAGAAAAAATAAGACATAGTTATTCCCCAAAATATTATTCACCATAACATAGTCTTCAGCTCTAGATCAACAAGACAATTTTTCTTAAACATCTATGACAATTAAAATCATGATCTTAAAAACATAATCACCAGCTATTTAGCACTTCTGAATCTGAAATATCATTTGGAATGTTTTTATTCTGTGGGAGCTTCCAGAGCCTTTGAGTAGGTCATTATTTCATCTTTCATTTAGTTAAAGAACCCAATATCACTTTCAATTGAATGGGAAGAAGCTGCCATATATAAATATATTATATCACAACATCACACAAAATCACAGACCAACTGATATTGGAATATCCTTTGCAGATCATTTAGTCCAAATCTTTTGGACTCACAGAAGGTTAAAGTTGCCTAGGACTTGGAATTTGAGTTATCCCTTTGTAATATCCCTTGATTGGAGTATTGAACCATTTCTCTAGCATGAATGACAGCACATCCATCTTGTCTACCAGCCACTCCTTTCAGTTTTGTATCATCTGCTAGCCTGTAGTTCATCAGTTTACTTATGAGAATATTATGGGAGATAGCATTTAAAACCCTACTAAGACTGAAATGCTTTCAACCACGTCTTTCCCATCGTACACTGAGCTAGTAATTTCATTTTAGAAAGATATCACATGGATCAAACATGATTTTCCCTTCATCAATCCATGCTGTTTGCTCACAATCACCTTGTCCTTCATGAATTTGGAAATGGTTTCCAGGATTAGCAGCTCCATTGCCCTCCCAGGGATTGAGGTGAGGATGATCAGCCTGTAGTTTCCTAGATGCTCCTTTCCATTCTGGAAGATAGGAGTGACATTTGCTTTCTTATAGTCCTCAGAAATGTCTCATGGTTGAATGATCTTTCAAAAATTATCAAGAATGGCCTCTCAATCACACTGGTCAGCTTCCTCAGCACTTGCAAGGGCAACACATCAGGTCCCGTGTTATATATATGTGTGTCCAGATTGTTTAAATGTTCTCTGTCCAGATCCTTCTGTACCACATTCTCTTTCAAGTTATTTTTTAAAATTCAACCATTCTGTAAGGATTGTCTTTGTTATAATATAGCTAAATTTAGCAATCCTCCATGTATATGCTATTTTATTCTGTCCTCTCCATCCCCTGCTAACTTCTGTGTTTGTTCCAGATGCTAGCTGAATATCATAGGTCAGATTGTGGTCTCTTTAGAACAAGGATTGACACTTTGAAATAAATTTCTGCAAGAGCTTTGTGTCCTCAGTTGTGTTGTTTCTTGATGGAACTCCAGTGAAGGGATTCAAATACATAATAACAATAATAGTCCAACAACATGAGACACACTGACTGGAGATGCAGATACCATTGGGAAATGAAATGTCAGTAAGTGATAAGACCCCATGATTTTTTGTGAGGCAACTGCAGAAGTATAAAGAAAGATGGTTATTTGAAGATACTTCGGTTTCTTGAATGTGTAATTCTCTGATCTACTGCATATCTGACTTTGCTTTAGTAGTCCAGCTCCATATGTAAAGAACAAAACCCCTAAATTCCACACATATTAGTATCATTTTCTCCTTAAGATTTTTCCAGATTTATTTTTGAATTTTGCAATTCAAACATCCTGCTAAGCCCATAGCATGTGTGAGAACAAACAAGTGCAAAAAGTAGCTACATGTGGAACAAGAACATGAAAGTGGAGGAAACTGCAAGCCATCTAGATTCAGGACATTCCAGTGTTCCAACCTTTTCTGATCATCATCTCTTCTATTTGTCCATCGTACCTGACTTCAAATCTACTTTTCTGGCACTGTTTGTAAATATAAACCCTTTAAAAAACAGACAGATAACATCTGTGCTAAATTAACATCCATACATTTAAAGTCTATTCCAAAGGCACATAGAGTTTGACCTGCAAATAAAAAAGTATTCCCCTCCAGATGTTCAAATATTGCTCCTTTAACCCATTGTTTCCAACCTGCCTATGATGTTTCTTTTCCCATAGGCACATTAAATGAAACAGGAATCTGTCCACTGCCAGAATTTAATTCAAATGAATATTTATTAGAGATGTCAAAGTATCCATGACACTTACTTTTTGTTAAAAACATTTGTCTTTTTTATTATTGTCATGCCACTAAAATGGCAGAAGTAGCCTTCTTTCCAACATTGAAAACAGCTGTGCTGGGAATCTCTTAACATCCCCAGGCAGCAGAAGACTCCCAAAGCAATTTTAATACCAATAAACTTCAGGTGAACATCCAAACCATTAGGTATAAAGATGACACTTATGTGAGCTGAAACATATTTGAAATTTATTTTTATTATACAGCTCCTGTAAAAAGATAAGTATACCAACACTGAAGGTATATTTGAGAGGTACTCTTCATGCTTGATACTGAATTGTAGCACGCTTAACAAACTTCAGTTGAAATCAATATGGTAGTAGAATAGTCATCAATCTACTCCTTACTTGTTTAATCCAGGCCAAGATTTAGACAGATTGCATATGGTGACACTGCATACTAACACAGGTATTATTGGTGTTTGGAAGCTGGAAAGGCAGGGAGAACTTTTTCTGTGTATGAGCAGGACAATGGCTGTAGTACAGTGACTTCACTTTCCACATGGATCTGAAGGGAAATTCATGTAACTTGCAGTGGATAATCTAAGAAAGAAGGATCTCCAGGTACAAGAAATTTACTATGTGTACTTAAAAGGGTCTCACTGGAAGCAAAGAGGTGTTCTGCAGTATCCCTTTGGTCTGATTTAATGGATAACGATGTATCTCATTTTATAGTGATTGGCAATTACATGACTTCTTCCAGTGAATAATAGTTTTTCCCTTTACAACTGAAAATGCTTTGAGTATGTATAATTTCTAAGAATCATACCCACAGGAGAAGAAGAATAGGATTTTGAGGATAGGAAGGAAATAAAATAAATAGGAAGATAATAAAATAAATTAAAACAAATAAACAAACCAAACCAAAGCAACAAAACCCAACCAAAAAAAAACCCAAACCCAAAACAAAGAACCCCACAAGTCAATGCTCTGTAGGTATTCATATGGGTTTCACTTAACAAACTTAACTGTTGATTTCCCTTGTTCGTACATCTGCTGTGCTGCCTGTGAAGTTTGATTTTTGTCTTAAGAAGTTAATGTTTCATGACTGATGTCTTCAGCAGAATTCATGGCAACCAATATGCAAGGATGGCCTGAGGCCTGACATATCTTTATACTGACAATCAATGCCAGGCAAAGTGTGGTGATTAAAAAGAATAAAACTGTGTTTATTGTAGAGCTTAAATACATCATTAAGAAGTAGTCTAAAGCTACTCAGTAACATGAAGATTTGGCCATCTAATAGGTTATGGTTTATTCCCCAGTTTTACTGTTCATTATCACATGGTCAAAACATTTGACATCTCAGAAAGCTATTTTAAGAAGTTCAGCCATTATTTTTATTTTTGATTCAGAGGATATATTTTAATCAGCCTGGTCAAAATATCAGGCTGACGACTAGGGTCAAATTTAAAATACATTTTTTATGAGAATTTCTGTTTCCAAACTGTCCTGTGTTTTCATACTAGTGCAGTAGTTAACATCCTTTTAAATAGACTGTTTTGTCTTGAAAATATTTGATGCTGCTCTCAAACGGGAATAATGAGGTAGAAAACAAATTCATCATGACCAGCAGACTCTAAAGGAAAGTGAACAGAGATGACAGCTCTAAGGGTTTGACTTGAAACAACTCAGGAAGCAAATGAAAATCTATTCCTCTTGGAAATAAAAACCTCAGTATTTATTTTCCTATTGTTGAGATTCTAATCATAGGAATCATGGAACTTTTATATGTAGTCAGATAGAGCCTGAGTTATCAGCTTTAAATCCCACCCTTGGATGACACATTTGAAACTAGAGTGGCTTTTTCTGATTTCCACATTATTTCTATTTCTAGAGAAATGGAACCAACAGCACCACCCCAGACAGAAACTGTGATTCCCAATTAGAATGATGCTGCAGTTTTACAACCCATGAGTCTCTTCTCCAACAGACATTATTTTGCAACCATGGAGGAGAATCACACTGACTTTATCATCTAATTAGCTTCCATCCTTGGTACAGTGTATGTAGACCTCAAATTCAGCAAGTGTGAAACTCATTTGAGGATGTACCTCCACACACCTTCTATTTCTTTTTTTCTCATGTAAAAGTATTATTTTTTTTATTTAGAATCCCACCTCTCATTTTTTTATATGGTACTGCTATTACGTTCTACACCACTGATAACTAGTGTCAGAGGTATGGTCAGAGGTATGGCATACTTGACAATACTACAAAAAAGCTAAATTTTAAGGGTGACAGAATTCCAGAGTACCAGTCTATCTATGCACAACATGAAAAATAGTGGAAGAATCAAATAAACAGGAAAAATGCAAGACAGAGAATGTGTCTTCTGACCCCTGTAGTTTCAGGAAATACTGGAACTGTGATTAAGGAAATCAGAGACATTGGAAAGCTTCGTAAAAAAAATTAAATGAAAACAACCAAGAACGATGCAGGAATATCAATGAAGTAAATGTGTGAAAACCAGATAAGGAAAAGGCAACATTAACACAAAATTATTGGCAATAAACTAAATCATTAACAAAGGTTATATTTGACACCCCTCTTTCCCCTTCCTCCCTGAAATGTAATCATTTGCCTGATATGCTTAAGGTAGAAGCTTTTCAAAATGTGAGTACTGAAATAAAACAGCTAAGATCACAAACAGGATCCTCTACTTTGAGATCAGATGAGCCAGGTCTTTTTGAGTGACACTCCTCAGTGCTGCTTCACTCATAAATTCATAAAGCTGAGGCATCAGTAAGTGATGCAAAAAATACTTCCAATAGATCAATATGAATTATTTTCCCTCTCTTTTTGCATTACTTGCTGCCTTCTTTTTTCTCATTGATTCAAATAGACCTCAGATTAGTGACATTGCTTCCTTGCATATGTGATTCCATTGATTACTCAAAACCATTAGTGTATTTCGACTTTGAATTTTGTAACCTGAATAAAAGTCCTGATTTTTTTTGAGCCTACTTTAGGTTTGCTGTCCACAGAACACACTGATTTTCCATTCACAAAATAAAAGACTGTGGCATAGATGATATTCAAAGTTTTTTCCAATATAGGAAGTCACAGCTGAGATACATAAATAAAACTTGTAGGGATTATGGAAATAGTTTCTCTACATCTCTATGAAAATAACATGCAATCTTATCTGAAAATATCATGGCATTCCCAAACAAGGTATTCCAAGTGTGTTTAGATGGTCGTGGTCATTGCTACCAATATGTATGTAGCCACAAGTGCTCTAGTTATCAAGGTACTGAACATAAAGCAGTGGGAATCTCTCTTTCCTCCTGTTTTCTAGAAGAAAATGTTTCCATAGTTTGAGACTCAGAAGCTGCTTCCTACTTAAAAATTTCAAGCTGAACAGATCCACAGTGAGGATTTAGATGGGTACTAATATGTGTTTCAAGACAGACTTTTAAAAGTTAAAAATTTATCCTCTCTCTGGCAAATCTTCAAGCAAAGTTTGGCAATCCTTTGCATAGCATGTAAATTAATTTCTTTATTACTTCTACTGCTATAACATTTGGGACCCCTGAGCGTGAAGCAGGTTGCCATTGTGTGTAGTACCTGCGTACAAAGAAGAATGTGTACATACTTTTGCATGAAACAACAGTCCGACAAATAGAGGTGTAGCATGAGACAAAGCATGATGCGCAGTTACCTCGACATTAGCAGTCAAACACTCACCAGGATTTTCAGGCATGGTAGCAAAGAATTTTATTTATCAGTCCAAGAAGACTGATACAGACTGGGAGTTCAGTAATTTTCACAGACATGCTTGCTGAAAGTGTGACAAGACTGTACTGTCATGACTGATCACAAGTGGTAACAAGAGACAACACTGAAAGCCTTAGATGATCTTTACCTGACTGACAAGACTCTGAAAGAAAATAAAACCAGAAAAAAAAGCAGGTAGTTTCTGCTGAATGTAATAAAAGAGTAGAATATGAAAATGTGAAGAGAGGCCTGGTATAGGAAAGCAGTTGGATAGGGAATTACCTTTGTCATAATATTGTAGATTATTTGACTAGAGATGTACTAATTTCAGAAAGGCCAAAAAAATTGTGAGTTCTGTACATTAATCAATGAGTTTATTGCACCTGTAACTGTTGTCTGATATCTTTCACCTCATTCAATAGGAGGGAGAGAGTCTTGCATAACATATCTCCTCATTTAGCCACCTCATTTTGTTTTCCTTGAATCTTCTCTCCAGCAATGAATCTATCTGCAGATTGTGAATAAAGCACAATTACAATTAACGTGCTACAGACTGTGCCCTGTTGATCCTATGTTGACTAGGCAAATATCTTGAAATAGGTACAGCCTAGGTGCAACATCCTAAGGAAAAACAGAAAATATCCACATCAATGGGGGAAAAAAGTATGCTGTCAGAACTTCAATTTACTGTGAAGCAGTGATAACCAGCTCTCTAGGCTCCATTGACTGTATTTGCCAGGAGGGGGATCCCATGCACATATTTTTTCTATCCTTCACCTGCTGCTCTGGAAGGCTATAGATCTCTCCTAGCTTCCATGCCATACCCATGAGCCCTATAAAGATGTCTCACACCCCCTAAGCCCAGTGAGCGGCAGGGACACAGGTAACTGAAATCACTTGAGAACACCAGTAACTATACTGGGAATTTAGACACCAGATTACATCTTGACACTGACATTATGAATACCTAAAATAATCTGAAGCTGAATTTTACTGCTTCTGGAGCATTCTACGATAGAGTTTCACAAGCATCACTCAATCTAAAACCAGTTTCAGATTGTTTTCTCACTCTTCTCTCCAGTAATGATCCTATCCTCACATTGGGAGTAAATTTGGCTTAACCTCCATTGTGATATATACAAAAATAGACATGAAAAATAGACTTTCAGGTGATATGCCTGAAAGGGAAATGGAAGATCAAAGAAAGGAGATTCATTTAGCAATGCCATTAGCCAGTATGAATATTGGAGACCCGACCTTTTTCCTAGCATAACTTAAATGGAGCTGCCCCCATGGTTGAAATTATCTGATATCCTAAATTCAGGTTCTCTGGAAAATTGCTGAGGTAGAATAAATCATTCTAGAGATATATCTCACATAAGTTATGAAGTAATTTGTAGATGTTAAGATCTGGTTTTGCAGTTTCTTGAATTTGTGGGACCCCCCCTTTTTTTTCCTCCTAAGGAACTACTTGTAGTACATATCTGGAATCCAACAAGTAAAAAGAATTCTTTAATGACATTTTCATAATTTCTTTTTTTTTTTTTCAGACTAATTCCAGTTACTCTTAGAATTTCAAGATTTCCCACAAATATAGTGCTTCTGTAAGAAAGTAGTAAGATAATTTGGTGTCAAGTTTTCTATTTTCATTTCATGTAGGAGACTAAACTTTCTTCTGTATTGGAAGAGAATATGTCAGATTTAAACATTGACTGAACTTTTGGAAGTGTGTTATTAAAGAGACTAATAGAAGAAATGTATATTCACATCACTAAAGCTCCATTAGAGTGAAGCAATTTTTTAAACCAGTCCATCTTCAGAATAAGAAAAGCTGTCAGCAGCATTTTGCCAGATGCTCTGGAAGAATATCTGGCTTCCATTCTACTTCTTTATAAAAATTACGACTTCATTGGATCCAGATTTACTACTGGCTAAATTACTTTTACAGACCTCAGCTGGAGTAACTCAGCTGTGTGCCCAGGATGGGTGGAAGATCAAGAAAGGAGGAACACTTCTCAAGGCTGGGGAATTATAATAGAACCTCTGTATATCTTCATTTTACTCCTGAGGATAAATAATCTTCTGACACCAGGATATCTCAGGGTCAAATAGGTCTAATCTAATTCTTAAGAAGATCATCACAACAGGTGGGCTTCTTCTTCTATAATCCTATTCTGCTAAGCATTAATAACCCAGCTGCGGCTGGTCTTCTTAGCTTCCCCTACACTCAAGTGGTCATTCATCATCCTACGTGCTAATGCCAACATCCCAGAGGCAAGAGGGAAACAGAACTGGTCAAAAGCAGCAAGCACTAAGCTGTGATAGATCAGTGGAGAAGGGGGAGGTGAGAAAGGAGGGATGCTGTCCCTCTGGCTCAGTATTCTAATGTGATTCCAGGATTCCTGCTGTTTACAACAGGTATATCCTGCTACATAATGCAAGTTGCCATATTAAGACCATGTGAAATATCAGTTTGCAAATCACAGTCATACTTAAATCTTTGCTTAAAATATGGCCTCTTAAAAAATGAGTAATAACCAAGTAGACACCAAGAGAAATACGTCTCAATTATTTTAGCTCATCCATAACAACTCTGGATCTGTCTGTGAAAGCCAGTTGCTGAGGCAATCATTTGGAAACTACATTGTTCAATAACTTCTGCATATAGCTTCCCATTAAGATATGAAAGCCTGAGCTATCTACTTACATCAGAGCCTAGAAGTCAATGCAACTTTAAATTGATGCTTAATATACACAAATTCTTGTATTAGCATGCAATAGCATAAGCTGTCGTGACTTTTTTTTCCCCCTTCTTTTTACTTATGATTGCAGTTTTCTTCTGAATGCAAACAGTTTCTTCACCCAGGATGTAAATTACTATTACAATGAAAGCAGCCAGAAGGACAGAAGCTTGGAAATGATTTCTCCTCTGAGCAGTAGGAGATTGTTCAAGTCCTGCTGTTTTGAAAACCTTCTTCCCCCAGTGCAGGCTACCCTGTGAAGAGAAAGCCTTTTGAATATTCTGGCAATCAGAAAAGGCCCCAACATAAATTATGGATGCAGGAACTCAGAAGACATTCTAACAAATAGAATACTGTGGAATCCATTTTTTTAGCCACCATCTGGTGTCAACAGAATGTTACTTTGTTTCTTTTGGGTAAGAGCTCATCATAAAAAAAATAAACAGGCTGGGGTTTTTGTCATTATTTTGAAAAAATAGCAAGTGATAAATTGGGCTATTGCTTTACTACATATACATAGGTATTTAGTGATTTCCATTTTCAAGCGAGATCAGGAAAGAGACTGTCATTGAAGCTCAGATGCTTTCAGTTTCCTATATATTTTTTTCAAATGTGTGAAAAGTTACTCAAACTCTTTCATAAGAGTTAGACTTGTTGCAGATAATTTACAAGTATTTTTTTAAAAGCTAAACCTTGTTTCCATCTCAGCCACAATGTCCATGTATTTTTCCTGTATCCTGGAATACTGTAATCAAAGAGGAGACCATGCTGTTTTTTTCGTGTGCATTTATGAAAAAAACCTGATGTGGACCGAATAATGCAGTTACATCCTAACTTGGAGAAGATTTTGTTTGCATTGGCACAGTTTCTTTCATAATATGATCTGACATAAACCCAGCTATTTCCTTCTATTAAGAGGAAAAATTGAAAAATAGATCTGCTTTCATCATAGTTCCATGGACATTTTATGCAACTTTCATAATTTCCCATTCCTTCTAAACTAACTCTAAATTATAAATTAGGTCAGTTTCTAAAGTCTTTGCTTTTCCTGTATTGAAAGGTAATGCAACTACTCTTGAAGGGCTACTCCTAAAAAGCTCCAGAAAAAAATCTGTCTCTCTCTTTCTCAGCTTTTTTGTACTCCCATCTTCTTTTACTGGCTATCCTGAAATCAGGTCATGAATTACGTCTTTTGAGTTTGTTTCAATGTCTTCATCAGTGGCCTCAATGAAGGGACAGAGTGTCTTCTCAGGAAGTCTGCTGATGATAAGAAACTGGGAGGTTTGGCTGATACATCTGAAGGCTGTGTGGACATTCAGCATGATTTGGACAGACTGGAGAGCTTGGGCAAAGAGGAACCTAATGAGGTTCAACAAGAATAAGTGCAGAGACCCGCATGTGGGAATGAGTAATAAATTACACCAGTACAGGTTAGGAGGCAATTTGCAGCTCAGTGGAGAAGGACCTTGGAGTCCTGGTGGACAACAAGTTCTCCATGGGACAGCAATGTGCCTTTGTGGCCAAGAAAGCCAATGGTATCCTGGGGTGCATTAAGAAGAGCGTGTCCAGCAGATCAAGGGAGGCCCTCCTCCCACTCTACTCTGCCCTAGTGAAACCTCACCTGGAGTATTGCATTCAGTTCTGGGCTCCCCAGTTCAAGAGGGACAGAGATCTACTTAACAAAGCCCAACAGAGGGTTACAAGGATGATTAAGGGACAGGAACACGTGTCTTATGAGGAAAGGTTAAGCGACCTGGGGCTTTTAGTCTGGAGAAAAGACGACTGAGATGAGATCTAATTAATGTTTATAAATATATATGAGGTCTAGGTGTCAAGAAGAAAGGGGCAACCTCTTTACACTTGTGCCCTGAGATAGGACAAGGGACAATGGATGCTAGCTAGAGCACAGGAAGTTCCACCTGAGCATGAGGAAGAATTTCTTAACTTACAGAGTCACACAGCACTGGAACAGGCTCCTCAGAAAGGTTGTGAAATCTCCTCTCTGGAGACTTTCAAGACCCATTTGGATGCATTCCTATGTAACCTGTCCCAGATTCTGTGATCCTGCTCTGCCAGAGGGGTTGGACTCGATGATGTCCAGAGGTTCCTTCCAACCCCTAACATTACATGATTCTATGATTTTCAGCCATAGGATAACAATTAACTCTAATAGAGTGCAAGGTCACAAACAGAACAACATGAATTTGTTGTAGACTCCATTTCTTGAATGAATTCAATGGTCTGGACAGGTACTGGCTTGAGGTTGTTCTTCTTATACTTTATTTTTGTCTTTCCTAACCCAAAATAAACATAGCTTGAGAGACCTCAGGTTCTATTTTTCACTTCAATACTACCACACTTTATATTAAAAAAAAAAAAAAAACAACAAAAAAGTCAACCTCATGTATAGATATGGAATAAGCCATACACACAAACTGACAAAATGATGACCCTAAGTGCATTTACAATCTCAGCAATTTGACTCATTGTGGAAAAACTTGTCAAAAGGCCCATGTGTTGTCTTATTCCCTCATGGAAGAAAACGACATATATATTATTCTCTCCCTTTTCCAGGTGATAGGAGTAAATAGTAATATATATCAACTTCTCCCCTGTTTCAGGTTAGTTTAATCTAGGAAGATATTATCATAATTGTGAAAAAAAAAAAGATTAGAATCTGTCTTTGTAGGTAAAGATCACACTTAAAACCAGCAAAACTCAAAAATCAGCTATATGGAATTAAATAAATCAGAGTGAAATCACTAAGTTTTATGTTAATCCAGTATTTTACAAGTTAGGAATGAAATAAACCTACTAAACCATTCTTACAAGATGAATTTTTTTTAATATTTTGTCCAATGCATTTTCCAATCCAGTTTTAAAAAGGTATTGATAATATGCAGTTTTCTGTAGGGGATTTTTATTTTATTATTGGCCCAGGACACATCCCAGTCAAGAAAATCTTATTTTTCTCTTGCTTAATGGGATATTTTTCCCCAAAATCATCTCCAGCAAGTTTCCATTGTTAGAGTAGATACTCCTCTTTTTTATTTATTTAGCCATCTTTTTTTCTTTTTTTTTCTTTTTTTTTTATTCCAAATGTAAAAGCAAATAAGTAAAAAACAAAATTAAACATGCTGACTATAAACACAAGTCTTTTTCTTCACTGATATTCTATGTCTGAAATACATACAATCCAGCTATGCTTGTCTGGTCACAGTTGTTTTTCTTTCATTTATGTCTGACTGGACAAATATGAATTAGAATCATACTTATAAGTAGATACTGATCTTTATTATCTGTATAACATTGACACTGTGAAAGTTATCTTGCAAAAAAAGTCATATATTTGGCTGCATAAGATGGCAGCAAGGAGTTCAATAGTACGGCAAATCTGTACTATTGGCCAGGGTTAGAGGTACAGTATGTAAAGCTCAGGAAAAAAAAGAGTTTTGCAATGTGTACATAGAATTATGTATCCATTAGGGAATTACAGATCACTATGATGGAGGTGATTGGAAGACTGATAAATCAGTCCAATTTAAATCAAATCTTTGTTGAATTAATTCATTCGTTAACAGCACACATGTTAATGGTTACTTCTTACACATTATTAATGATTAACACCATATAAAACTATTAGTCTTTAGTACTTATATTCTAAATTAGAGATGAGTGCACATCACTACAGCCATATAGTCAGCACTGATGGCTATGCCTACTGACAGTCTTGGTAGCTGAGATCAGTCTTCAGAGCTCATTGATTAAAAGTCAGAATTGAGACAGACATACCTTCTTTCACCTTCTGACATTTTTACTGTTGTAACCCTTCCCAAAAGGAGCAGTGTCATCTGCTTTATCTGCTTCTGACACTATTTCACTTGATTTTAGGTTTTTCCAGTCATCTTTCCTGTATTCAGCAGGATGTTCTGTTTGCAATTACTTGAGCTTTCCTTGTCCTTTGTCTACTAAATTTTGGATGTCTCCTATCAGCAGCCACGTTTGTCTTCTCTTGCCCCTTTCACACAGCATAAATAGTTATGTGAAATATTTATACGTTGTGCTTGTCTATGCTATTACAGAGCTACACAATACTTGAATGCTTGTTGCCATTACAGTATTTTAGTATGCTTATGTTCAGGTTCAAAGAAAACTAATACCGATTATATTCTGATCAGACATCTGTATTAGCTGCAAAGATAATGAGGTATGGCCCGTCCTCGAAGAAAGATGGGAAGAAGTACTAATTTATAATCTAACCTAGTATTCCCTACTTTGGATATTCATAATGGGTCCCACCAAAATTCACTTGCTCACTGGAACAGCTGAAATAGCATCCTAATGCCCTAAGTCCTGCTCAGTAGTGCTAAGAGTGATCTGGAACCAGTTGTTCTCTATTAGCAGCAAAGAAAACCATCATGATTAAGCTTCCTACAAAGACAGGTCAGTGCAGAGAATAAAATTATGTGAGATGAATTCAGATCTAAGGTCTTAATCATGTTCTACTATTTTTTTTTACAGGTCTAAGCAAACTTTGAAGTAGAAGCAGTTATTTTTTAAGCAATACTAACTGTATTATAAAGCTTCAAAGAGCTCAAGACATTTTTTTAAAGGTGTATAATGCTGTAAATGTTGCTGTTACTTTACCATTTCATATCTAATAAAAATCCCTGTGTTTTATCTGACAATTTAATATGTGAAGGGAGAAAGAAAATAGTCTTTATTTGACTACTATACTCTTTAAACTAATTTTCATGGTGCTTTCAGAAAGTTATTGTTATCCATTCCACCAACAGAGAAATGAATCATGAGTAATGGGTAAGCACCTTTGTACTGTTTACAGGGTTTCAGACTTTAAAGTTTACAGCCTGGTAAGCCAGTATATCAATTTAATTAGGTGCTTTGAGTAATTTACCCAAGTAAGTTGTTTGGTGATAAATTCTTAGTCCTCAATCTTCTTCTGATTAGAAGGATGATTAATCTTCAGTTGCCTAAAAAGCCTTCATCAACAAAATATCCAACCACATTTTTTGCTGATGTTCCCTGTCCATTTATATTCTGAGCATGGGAAGTAGGTGGAGATGAGCTGCCTGACATTTTGTTTGTTGGAATTTATTCAGTATTCCATAATTGCAAAATTTCCTCATGTCATGCTTCAAGGGTGGGCAGTTTTATGTTATTCCCAGTGTTCATGGTATGCCAGTTGGTACAGCTCAGTGTGTTTTGGTGCACAGTAAAACTGGAGTTCATGGAATAAATAGTTTTCATTTCAGTTCTTCCTTTTTCATAGTCCATTGCTTTTCCTTTGGTGTTCTGACACCATGGATTTCTCTGTTAAAGTGTTTTTGGAGGGTGTCAGGAGGAGAGCTACTTACCACTATAAAGCTACCTTTGGGCCACCAAGGCACTCTGTATTGATTTGAAACCTCTCTGTGACAATGGTGTGCTCCAGCTGTGTTTACTGGCACTAGTGGTTTATTTGTATACCAGGCAGTCATGCTACATACCACAAATATTGGCCAGTGACACATGTAATGATTTGAAACACAACGTGGAAGATGCCTAGTCTGCAGTATCTGAGGCATTTTTGCTGTACAGGCCACTCTCAACATGTGAATGCATATGATGTTGGGGGAAGAGAAGGGTTACTTGACCCAACTCTTCACTGTCACTCAGAAAGTAATAACAAAGAGTTAAGGTCTTTGCATTTTACAAGTAACAGGAGGAAGAATATATCCAAAGCCCAAGCATCACACTCTTGTCATTTTTCTTAGTGTGGGATACATCTCCTAGAGGCTCCTCATTTGAGTTATAATCAGGTCCAGTAATTTTAAGTCATAAAAGCTTATAATACATTTTTATACACTGACTAGACTGGCTCTTATTTAATCTGCTAGACTTTAACTGAACCAGATTAATTTAACCCATGTTTGTGACTGGCTATAATTTAGATGGCCTTCAGGATGCTACTTTACCAGATTTAAGTCAGCAGTGAATCAGAAGCAAACTTTGGGCTCTCATTACTTAACTTGTCCTCGGGTTAGTGGCACTGTTTAGAAATATGTCTTAAAGAAAGTTGCCTAACATGCTAGCTTGAGCATTTTTAACTTCTCTCCTTTTTATAATACTGCTCTAGGCTTAAAATGATAATTATACAGAGTAGAAATACCTGCTGCTATGCTCATTTTCTTCACGTGTGCAACAGTGGAATCTCTCTGAATCTGCTTGGGATTTTGTAATTTATTATTTATCTGGCGGCACTTAGCCCTGTCACTCACTGTGTATCCTCCCCACTTCTCTCTTTTTATCTCATTCTCCCTACGTTCTTATATCCCACAAGTTCCTTGTGACTTCCTTTCCCAGAATGACAAAAAATGTCCAGAAGAATCTTCCCCTAGTTACCTCTATTAACTAAGGAAAAAGGAGAGGGAATTAGCTAGGCCACTAAATCTGAAGGCTATTTCAGAATAGAGTGCATTTTGCCGTATCTAATCCAGAAGATACTGCTGCTGTGGGAGAGACAACCATGATTTTAGAATACAGAGAGGAATAATGACATTGCAACTTTACTAAGCTTTGACAAACACCCCTCATTGAGTTTTCCTTTCATTTACCTTGTTTATCATGGCATGCAGATCATGGCAGAGGATTCGCTTGATTTAATCTAAGCAAATCCATTGGGATCAAAACACTGATGTCCAGTGTTTTGCCAGTTTCAGGTAGGTCACAGTGAGTTAAACTACAAGAGCAGTCTCTTCCATCACCTCAGCTGAGACTGTTCCCTGTAAAGAAAACCATCCATATAATATCAATGAATTAACAAAACTTTTTTTAAATTAATTAACAAAACTTTTCAGCTATGTCCTGCTTCTGCACCTCAGCTGAGCACATACTTGTAAGAATACGTAAAGAACTGACTTTGCATTAATATGACACTTTCTTTCAGTAAAGAAAAAAAAAGTATAAAAGCCATTATTATTTCCTCTGCATTAAGATATACCAGTCACAGAATAATGGAATCACAGGATATTTCAGCTTGAAGAGACATTGAGGAGATCAACTATAAGGTCAGAACAGACTTCTCTGGGCTTTATACTGAAAACCTGTACTGATGAAGACTGCACAGACTCTGGGAACCTGCTCCACAGCAAGACAGTCTGGTCAAAAAAAGAAAAAAAAAGGCAGAAAAGATGACAAAGGTTTTTCTTTTTATCAAATCTGAAGTTCTCTTGTTTCAGCTTGTTTATTGTCTTCCATTCTCATATCATGCACCACTGTGAAGAGCGCAGCTCCATCTTCTGCCTTTTTTGCCCCCTAACTCCAATCTGGATAAGTGCAAGCAGTTCTCCTTTGCTAAATGCAGTCCTGCACTTTGGGTCTTCTCCCATAATGGGGATGATTTTTTCTTCTTACTCTCTTAAATAGAGCCATAACATCTTCTGATGACTTGTTTGTAACCCAGTTTTAAACTTCTACTAGATTTTGCATGACACATCATGAATAATTACTCCACTTCCCTGTTCTTCTCTCTCTGGGACTTTGCACAAACAAATTTAAATATTTCTCATGTGCACTCCTGTTTAGTAAGTAAATTTTCTCTTTCTCGTCTTTTCCTTAGTACCATGCTCATTAATCTTTTTCTGGTCTTCAGACTTTATTTTAAAGTTTAAAGTGTTTTTATTTCTTCTTTTTCATGGCCAGTCATTAAAAAAAAAAAAAAAGTACTACTTTAAAGCTCACTTTCCTCCTCACCAGTTGTTGTAGTACATTTCCACTGACAGTTAAATAATATGGGAAAAAGTGTCTCTGTTCTATCAAATTTTTCTGCCAATCATGTCCTTCTCAAAAGAGCACAGATAAAGAACTGATACAAGTTTTGGTTTTAATTACACAACCATAACTTTGGAAAACGTCGCTGGGCACTACAGTAGTTCCAAAGGCAAAAGCTTGTCCAAAGGGCTCTGTAAATGTCCAGACTTAGTTTTCAGTTGTGGATAGTGCAACCATAATATACTGACTATACCACTGACATTCAGCAGAAGCAATAAATAATTCCTTTTCTTCTATAATAAACATTTTTGATCCATGCACCAAAAAAAAACCACCAAACATCACTGCTGTGTGTTATTTTCCTTCTTTGACAGACATCTCTTAGGTTTCAGGTTTAGGGGCATCTATATGTAACACTCACTTTTTTCCTCATGATAATGTTGCTCTTACAGAAACAGTGGGGCTTCTACCTGCTCTGATCTACAGATAAAGAAAAAGTTCACCAGTTCTGATGCATTTCCTAGCTCTTCATAGCAGGTTCATGTCTTTATATAGAATTGGCACTTCCACTTATCTGAACCAGATCTGTCACAAGATTTAATCTCTGCTTCTTAAGTGATTTACATTTGGCTCCAATTCAAATGTAGGTTGTTCTGCCTATTCCTCTGTTAATGCTATTAACTTTTAGTTCCATTCATCAATGATACTGCCAGCTGTTAAAAAGAAGAAAAAAAAAATAGAATTGCAGATAGTAAGATGGATTGGTAACTGGTTGGACAATAGAGTCCAAAGAGTGGTAGTCAATGGTGCCAAGTCCAGCTGGAGAGCTGTAACTAGTGGAGTCCCTCAGGGATCAGTGCTGTGTCCAGTCCTGTTCAACATCTTTATCAATGACATTGATGACAGAACAGAGTGTCTTCTCAGCAAGTTTGCTGATGACTCAAAACTGGGAGGATTGGCAGATTCAGCTGGAGGCTGTGCGGCCATCCAGCGAGACATGGACAGACTGGAGAGCTGGACAGAGCAGAACCTAATGAGGTTTGACAAGAATAAGTGCAGAGTCCGGCATCTGGGAAGGAATAATAAATTACACCAGTACAGACTGGGAGGTGTTCTGCTGGAGAGCACCCCTGTGGAGAAGGACTTAGGAGTCCTGGTAGACAAGTTCTCCATGGGACAGCAATGTGCCCTTGTGGCCAGGAAGGCCAATGGTATCCTGGGGTGCATTAAGAAGAGT